>OOFC01013331.1:19232-45803 GCA_900323345.1 Pseudochromis fuscus | reverse complement strand
ATATGAAATGTAAATAGTGATGTATTTGTTTCTTTTTGATGATTTGTTTTTGTACTTTAAAAGCCTCCTATGGATAGGTGTTGAAAATTAGCAGTTTGCTATAACACTTAAAGTAATACATCTGGTTTTGTACAATGTTATTTTTATGTCCATATCAAATAAATAAATAAATAATTCCTCTGGGGGGCCCTCAGCACCGGGAGCGGTGGTCAGACACGTGGGCACTGTCCTGTGGGTGCCTGGTGGTTGTGGGCAACGTGCCGCTCCCGGTGCGGATGGCTCCTCTGATGGTGTTTCCCCACCTGGTTCATCTGTACTCAGCCTCATGTTCATTATCCTAGTGTGTGTGTGTGTGGTTGTGTGTGTGTGTGTGTGTGTGAGTGCAGGGAGGGTGAGGGGGTGAGTGTATGAGATCATGGTCTGTGTGGGATGTGGGGGTCAGGTGGTTGGGTGGACACAAGGGATTGTTTTTAATATTTAAAGCACTCCGAGTTGCATTTTGTATAAAAAATGCTTTGTAAATAAAGTTTTGATTGATTTGAGGAGTGGCATTAGGACTGTCATACAAAAACTCTCACAACTTCAAATATCAAAATCAAATACGCCTGAAATTTCTTGTAATGGGCTCTCAGTATTTCAGCAATCAACCTCTACATGTTTGTAGGTTCATTGAATTGAATTTATTCGAACAGTTTCATGTGGTCCACTCTGATGTGACGAGTATCGGTGGAACGGAGCTTGCTAGCTTGTAAAAAGCTAATGAGCTTCGTGCTACCGATACATGAGCCACACCGGTGTTTAAGCCGCAGGGTTCAAAGTCAGAAAAAGTAGCAGCTCATAGTCCAGAAAATACGGTAATCTGTATTTATCATTTGTGGGATGAAGGATAATTTAAGGTCCGATAAATAACGATCATCACATCATCTCACCTCTTCGTAGAGGATATCCAAACTTGTCATCATATGATGGCTGTAGTTCTGAGGTGACAAAGACGCCTGTAGTTTTGAGACACAAGGTGATTTATTCATTTCTGGTGAACTCATGTACACAATCTCACTTAGCCACCATGCAACACGTAAGAGCGCAGCAGCAACAGCTAACCCTAAGCTATCACACTGCCGCGTCCCGGAGCTCATCTTAAATTGATGCTGCGTTTTTGATATTCTGCTTCAAAGCACAAACATTAAAAGAGAGACTACCCTGTCAGTGGAGCACGAGGAGAGTAATGGAGAGAGAGGAGAAACAGGGAGGAAAAGAAAGGAGAACGGGAGAGAAAAGGAGGCGAGTGAGACAGGATGAAGAGAGTCTGGGTTGACTTCTGTGTTGTTTATGCCTCTTGGAGAACAAGGCCTGTCACTGTGCCCCGTGTGCTTGTTTAAGGAGGGAGGAGGGGGTGATCTGTGTTGGAGGGGTAAAGTGACAGAATGTGCTCATTGAAAAGAAACCATGTCTGCTCTCATCTCATTCTGACACAATAAAACAATTAGGGGAGGGCTGCTCACAAAGCTTGATTATTCTGCTCCAGTGCTCAGTCCCATTTGGGGAGTGATATCATGAGACAGCTCCACACAGGGCATCGCACAACAGCAAAGGGATGTTTAGCCACCCAACTCCTGCAGGAGATTTCCTTTTCTTGGTGGAGAGGGTGCTTTGAAAACATCCTTCATTCACTGGATCATCATGCATTTCTTGTGACGACCTCCTAAAGCAACTCACCCGGTCATTGCAGTACTGACACAGGTCATTGCCTCCGATGAAGAGGGTCACAAGCTTCCAGTCATTCTCAAAATCCACTTCCTGTTTCCATTAAGCAGATGGTGAAAGATTGAAGACAGACAGATGGAGCAAGGACTGGATTATTGTCTTTTTGAATTTGTTGCAATAAAACCAAATCACTCGATAATAAACTCACAGAGTTGTTTTTCATGGTGTCAATCAGGCGCCGGACCTGTGCTGGGATTTGCCTGTGTGTAATTACATGTGATGATAATCTTGTAATCCATATTCATAGGCGCACAAAATGCTTAGAGGGACACTGAACCACTGGAAACTGATGATGCTTGAACTCACGATATTTTCGCTCCTGATACAGCCATGTTGAAGCCAGTCCACTTTGTTCCTTGTCGCTTTGACATTCCTTTAATGTTAGGATTAAACTTCTTCAGGATATCTGATGTAAAAAAAAAAAAAGGATTTTACTGCATTACAGAGCAACTACTATAGCTCTGATTTAGACCAACTCTGCCATCTAGTGGCTACACTCAATCAGTCAACAGGTTTGTAACTTACTGGGTAACGTTGTGACGGTCTGAAGAGTCGCATCCCCTCCAATGCTTGTTAATAGTAAAAAAAAAAATACATGCAATGAATGAAGTCCTCATAATGCAAAGAACATGAATTGAATAGTTAGTAGTCTCTTACCTCCATGACACCCCTCTGTACTCAGTCCTTAGCTGTAGCAGATTTTTTGCCTTTGCACCAAAACCAGTCTGAATGCAGAAGAAGGTGGTTATACTAGTGAATCAGTTTCATTTCTCTCTCAGCTTAGACATTAACATGGTTTATAGATGCACTGAGATTGGGTATTGTCATTGATCCACCAGTGGTTTCATTATTACCAATTCATGTTGCAATAACTAGCATTGTTCTTAAACTTAAATTTATTGGAAAACTAAAAATATAAGATATGACAGGGACAATATTTCAGAAATGAGTGTAGAAAATGATCCACAGGACAAGAAAAGCTAATAAAAGAGCTGCTCAATACTGAACAAATACATCTCTTAATATTTTTATTACATCATTGGGGACACTATTTCTGAAATATAAACATGAGGGGATATATTATTTGGATTTTATTACATTTTCCAGCATCAAGGAAGTAAATACAATGTATTACTTTACCAATGGATTAGTAAAGTGGTTTTCACTCAAAATATGTAAAATAACAATAACAAATTTAACCCCATAACACATGAAGTGAGGAAGAGTGGGGAAAGGTGGGCAAAGCCTTACATCATATTATTTAGAGGATTTATCACACTAAGTCAAACTCTTAGTCGCATCTGTGTGAATAAACTTACTGTTAGAGAGTCTCCTAGTGCAGCCACCACCTTGATGTCTGCTGGCCGTACCCTGTGAGCTAATGACAGGTCGACATGAGTATTTTACACCTAATCCTTTTTATTATTATTATTTTACTTTACTCTAAATCATCTGGATGCTTACCTGAAGTGGGCACAGAGCTGGAGGGAGCTGTGTTAACACAGGTGAAGTTGCTGCCCCAGTTCTACAGAAAGACAAAGAAATATGTCACAGATGTCTAATAATCACCCATTAGCTGGTATACTTGCTAATTACTTGCTGTGTGTGAATGAAAGACAGAAAGTATGACCCACATTGACTGGAGGAGGTTTGGGTGTAGGACCTGGGAAGGTGTAGTTGCTATTCACAGCAGTCCTGAAAAATGGGTTGGTCTAACAAAAAATATATAAAAACAAATATTAAAAGATAAAACTGATAATAGCAACAAGGTGTAGAGAAGAGTTTATATACATGCTTACCTTAGAGGGACATTTCAAATCAATGCCAGCTGAAAAGTCTTGTGTATAAGTCTTGTTTCCCACTGGCTCTAACTAGAAGATCATGAAAGTCAGTCATTTATTATTGATCATTTGTCATGTGCCAAAATAAAAACATGAGAATTATCCTTTAAACAAGGCAAATCCTACCATGTTGTTCCACAGAGCTTTAGCCATGAGAGTATGAGCTTTCTGGCTGAGATGAAAACAGTCTGGGGTAAAGTAGGAGCGATCAGGTCGGCCATCCTTTTGTAGCAAAAGCATAAAAGGGAAGAAATGTTTAAAAATAAACAGCCAAATGAAAACAGTAGTGTTTTAGATCTGAAAGCTTTTACCTCCAACCTGGGCAGGAAAACCTCTCTGAAGAAGGGCTGCAGTACCACAGTGAAGTTGTTGTGTTTGTCATATCGTCCAGAGTCAATCAGCTCTCTCATGGCTTTCTGTAATAAAAACAGGCAACGAGAAAAATGATCAAAATGGAAGTGTAAACAAGCATATGGGTTTATTAACAATGGCAAGACAGCAGCATTTTCCTCCTTAGCTTTGAAGTTTAGATGAACTTTTACCAGATTTTTGATAAACATAAACAACTTAATAATACAGCCTGTTTACATGTGGAGGGATTTTTATTCCAATTATTAATTTTTTTGGTTTTGTATGAGAGGAAATCTGAAAATTTGTTTTAAAAATGTCTTTTTAAAAGTGTTTTGTGGTCTGTAGACATAAATGAGATACTACGTGAAAGGCCCGTATTGTCTCTTTTAACGTGTTTTCTCAACTTCTCTCTACGTGATATTACAGTATACATAACAGTAATGCATATCTTAATAATGTTTTAGTTTTAGGTTTGTAATTTCTTTGTTTTGCACCTGATAATCTCTGTTTAAGTCTGTGGCCCACTGGAGTTCGGACGATCCATCTTTAGGCTTCAGTATGCAGGGGCAAACTAACCTGAAACATCAAAATTGTTACATTTGTGATGTGATTTTTTTTGTCACAATGTTAGTCGTACACAATCAAAAACCACTGACCTCACAAACCAGGTGGGGCAGCCCAAGCTCTTATCTTTGTGCAAATCACGTAGCGGTATAATATTTAACAGCTCCACCAGATTGACAATTGCACGAGGCACCTGTAAGACACAAAGCAGGTTGTAGCATCTCTGACGTGTCATGAAGTTGTGCGTTTGTGTTGCCCACATGCAAGCAGATGGAAACATACTTTACTGTGGAGTATGTCCAGAGCTTGACGGATTCGGCTGACCACATTTGAGGCTGAGAAAAAAATCTGAGGGAAAAAAAAACCTGTTAAATATGAACAAATACATCACTGAAAAATCTGTGGAAAAAGAATAGTGCTTACACTGTCTGTACAGAAGTCACATATGTCGTTGCCAGCAACAAACATGGTGATCAGTTTCCAGTCGTTATGGAAATCAATGCGCTAAAAGGGAAGCAAACATAAAACTGAGATAAGGTTCATGTCATTGATATCTGAATGTGTTTCTACTGTAGATCATCACTGACTTACTGAATCATTTTTCATCTTGTTCACCAGAGTGTGCACCTGTCGTACCATGTCACTGAAGATACAGAAAACAATATGTTTATTTAATTTATTAAAAAAAGTGCAAATGAATGAAAGGAGTGTAAAAATGTGACTGACCCGCTCTTTGCTCCTGCCACAGCCTGATTGAGGAAAGCTTCAGGATCGTCCTGCTTACAGATCCCCTCTGAGAATCCAGCCAGCGAGGGGTTAAACTCCCGGAGGATGTCTGCAAAGTATCAATGAGAGGGTCAGAAAACTAAAACTGAAATGTAACTGATACCCAGGATTGTGTAGTTGTTGTAATTGGTCATTTAAATAATCATTTGTGTCTAGGTATACAATCTTTCTTTCTTGGTTGAAAACTTGGTTGAGACTTAAGATTACTCATTAGTTTATTATTAATAACATTATTTAGAAGATTATACAAGAAATGCCCATTTATCTCATATATAGTTTATTGCATTTCTGTATCATTATTAGAAAAAAAAAACAATTTGGAGAATATTTATGAATTTTATATCTCATTTGTATTATGTTTTGTAGATTTAATACATGCAGCCAAAAATACTAGGTGGACTCAGGTCAATGACATTAAAGGCAGGTCTGTTGAATTATAAGGTTTCCAATCAAGGTGATAAGACAGTGTAATTTAGATGTTATCAGTGCTACAATTGGCCGATGATGAGCATCTGTAATCTTATAAAATACACCTCGAGCGAGCCTTTATTTGATCTTTTTTTAAAGAAAATATAAGAGAGAGACATACTGGGCAGAGTGGTCACATTGCTTAAGTTTCCATCGCCACCAATGCTGCAAAAACCAGAATGATCCTTTAGTTCATTTTAAATGCAACAAACAACAAACTTACAAACTTCTCTTTAGAAGTACTTTCCTACACTTTCAAAGTTTAACAAATATGTACATGTAACTTGTCTTACCTCCATGACAGCCCCCGGTACTCGTTAATCACTAACAGCAGGTTGTCCTTCTTTGCACCCACGCCATTTCCTGCCTGCAGAAAACAGCCAATGAGAGATGGTACAACCTGCACACTTTTTTCAGTATTTAACTTAGACGTTGATCACTATTGTTAAACTTTTCAAACAACCTAAACTGTAACGAACACTAATCTTAATCTATTCTTATGCTTGTTGCAGTGTGTAACTTTCAGTACTGGCTTTACAGAAGGAAAAACTCACTGTCAGAGAGTCGCCTACTGCTGCCACCACCTTGATATCTCCAGGTCTGAGCTCGTGAACTACACAGGAGAAAGAAAAACAAGCTCAACCTCGGTTGGATTGAACTGTGATGTTTCAGCAGAGCCTAAAAATACTTACCTGAAGTGGGTGTAGTGGGAGATGGACTGTGGTCTGTGCAATTTATTTCAGAACCCATAACCTAAAAATATACAGCATACTTCAATCAACTACAATAACTATAACCTGTGTCTTAAAATGACTGGACAAAAACTCTTACAGGATCTGCTGGTGCAGAGGCTCTGATGTAAACCTCCTCCTCATGTTCACTGGGGGAATTTACATGTGTCCGCAAAAAGGGACGCTCCTTGGATAAGAAGTTTTGAGAAGGTTTAGTACTGCAGCTTAAATAGGCTTAAAGTCTGTTTGTTGAAGTTGTACAGCAGCAAGAAAAAAGATCGCTGTGTCGGCAACTTTTTAATAGACTGCGTGCACGCCTCACCTGGGTAGGGCAAGGAAGTGTGATGATACTGCTGTCCGTGACCTCAGCATGGCTCGTCGATGGCTGAAGCTGCACGGAGGAGGAAAAGAAAAGCTGTGATTGGTTAAGATTTTGGGGTCAGGTGGGGCCATTTCCGTGCAGCCAATGGCCACGCAGTGTCTGACAGTGCTGATTACACAATTCTTCTGTTTATGTAAAGTAAACCAAGCAGGAGAAAAACCATCAAGTAGATAATTTTATCAAGTTAATCTTTACATCTTTTATCTAATCTCTTGTCAGACATAAAAATGTTCTCACTTATCATTGGTACATCTCACTTTTAGAGGGAATAAAATGACTCTTCCCCAGCTCATTTTACAACACTGAAACTTTTATGTAATGAAATAGTAAAGTGTGATTTTGATTCATCAGAACTTACCAGGTTTGTCCAGAGCTGAACAGCTAATAGGTTGAGGTCAGACTGTACATTTTCCTTCAGAGAAACATACAAGTTACACATTATCCCAGAGTGTGTCCTGCATTGTTACTGGAAGACAGGCTGGATGACTTACGGTAACAGTAGTGCTGATGCTTTTTTTTTTTTTTGTACTTACAGAGTCTGAGTTGGCTTCCAGGATAACTGGAGCAGACTGCAGCACAACAGCAAAGTCTGCACTTCCTCTCTGCCACTTTGGATTTTTCAAGGCAAGACTTAGAGAGTCCTGAAATCAAGACAAATGGACAAATGTCAAGCATGCAGTAAAATAGAGACAAACTAAATAAAGACCACGAATTTACAGACACTTTACCTGCAGCGTTTTCAGAAGAGTTGCTTTATACAGGCCTTGGTTTATATGTTCATTTCTCATACACTCACACCCGCTACAAAACAAAACAAAAAATACCGTAATGAACCTTTACGACTAAGTGACTGCAAACTGAACACAGGTATAAAATCCCTCACCTGTCTTGCTGATGGTGTCCACTCCAGACCACAACATGAACTAAAGTGCGCTGAAACTGTAAACAATCAATATTATATTTTTTTAACTGTTCAATCTGTTCATGTCAAGACTGTATTCAGCACATTACCTGTAAGATCTGCAGAGCCGCCTTCACGTCTTGCACCACAGATTTAACCTGTGCACCAACCTGATGCACACAGAGACAATATCTGTTTACACTCTTTCTGAAACATATTAGTTTAGTTTATATAAATCCAGGAATCTTACATGTGGTGAACAGGCGCAGAGGAAATCTGTCGGGACAAACAGCAGCACCAGCTTCCAGTCTGTCACCTGCAGGGACACATTGCACTGTAGCAGATTCCTTGTATTTTGTACAGTTTATGGCAGATTTTTTTATGCTGGGTAAATATAATCTTCACCCAACCCGGGTTGCATGTCTTTGGGAATTCAGGCAAAAAAACTCACATGAACACACAACAGAAAATGTAAGCCAGGACCAGAAATAACCACTGAGGCATGAAGCCATCCAGATTCAGAGAGAGAAGAGAAATGTCTTCTTCTCTCAGTTTTTAAAGGAGCAGTTTGCCTAGAGTCAGATCAATAGATATACACCACTCTCAAATCGGTGAATTACAGATGAAACTACACTCAGAGGACCATCACCTCAGTTTAAAGTCTTGTTAAATGTGATTTCTAGTTTTGGTAAATCGATCTCTCACTGAGCTTTCCCCCGGGACAGGAAATTACACAACCCTAGACCTGATATTCTGCTTTTACTAACAGATTAAATGTTTTATTGTTATTTATTTATATCATATTAACAGTGGGTAAACTCCCTCAGAGTGGAGGTCACTGAAAAAACTTTTCAAAATGGGATAATTGTACCTGATGTGAAAGGGACAGAGACAGCTCCTCAGCTTCCTCTTGTAAACTCCTGCAACACATCCGCTCTCACATGAGGAATCCTGCACCATATAGTTTTTATTTGTTGGTCTGCACGTGTGTGTGTTGTGTTACCTGGGCTGCACTGAGGTCTCATCCACATGTTGCGTGATCACTTCAGGGTTAAACATGGACAGCAGCTCTATTCAAACCACACAGACACAACCGTTTAAATAACTATGTATTGTCCTTAACAGCACAAGCGGAGAGTGGATTATGTACACTGTGAGGTAATTGTGAAAAGAAAAGCTGGTGAAAGCATCCATTCATGTTGTCCGTTTTGCTTGCTTTAATGTGAAATGAAGGTCAGTAACCTGTGTTTATGGCCCGCTATCTTATCCTCACAGATAAACTCAACGAAACTCTTACGTTTATTGTTCTGAGAGTTTTTCTACAAAGACTGTTCTGTATAGAGCATTTACTGTGAGATGGTCTTTACTCTGACCTTGAACTGAACTCTGCTCAAACTGGAAACACTCTTAAAATACATAATCACAAGAGCACCTATTGGTGTGAAAAGCATCTGTTTTTAGCTTAAAGCGACTTCGAGTTAATAAGTGATAAGGTCAGATTCTTGTGTGACTAACACCAAATCAATGAGTCCTGATACTTGCTTTAAAAATGTACCTTTGTTTGAACTTTTCAACATGAGACTTTTGTTTAGTGTGGACATAAAAATGTATTTGAAATGATTATTGTTCAGAACATTACCAGGGAGAAAAATAACCATCATTACGAATAACAAAAAAAAGAAGAAAAAAATAAATGTATTATGAAGGACAGACGAACAGTTACACTTTAAGATAAATTCTATACTCTTAGGATAATATACACATCTGAATCCATAACCATTTGAACATGTTGAGACTGTCTGTGAGTGAGGGTTTAGACTTACCAACTAATCTGCTGACAGTTCTTGATGCCTCATCCCTAAAGATAAAGACAAAGAAAGACTCAATTTCTGATTTATTAGGTTGAATTTTTAATGCTTTTGTGTTGTCACATTGCTCAAATATGTGTGCACATTTCATCTTTTCCTGTCTACCTTTGTGAAGGTGGCAGTCCCAAGGTGTGAACAGCTGCAACATCAGCTGGTCTGAGAGCATGAACTAATGAGACAACAAGGTAATGAAATGTCAGCAACATCACGATACACTAGACAATGTGTTTTAGAGCATGCATTCATCCTCATGTTTAAACAAAATGATCTTTCAAATCAGTAACTTATCATTTTGGCTATTGATTATCATTGTGGAGCACATTACCTGAGGAGGATGGGGGGGCAGGTATTGGTGAGCAGAGTATCGGCATGAAACTTTCTGTCTGTAGCAACAACAACAACAAAAAGTATAAATATATAAATGTATAGTAACTAATATATAAATTAATTAACACCAAGGTGGCATAAGAGACATACAACACCTTTTCTTGCACATAATCTTCAACAGCATCTACATGTGAAATATAACAAAAGTGAAATATCATCATCATCCCGTCTGTCACCTTAAAATCCTTGATTGCACCAAGTAATTCAGAGCAGTAAAATATGAAATATCTATGAGTATAAATAAATAAATATAAGCATATTGTGTATTTACCTGTAAAAATAGTGCAGGATCCAATAAGAGCTGCCAGAATCAGAAGAGTAGATGTAGTCATGATGTGATGAGACACTGAGTGCTTTTCCTACTCAGAGGTTTGTGTAATTCCCTCTGCTCCCCCCTCAGCCTCACAGAAAGACTGACTGTAAGCTTTCACCGACTGTAAAAGTACACTACACCTGAACCGGGTGTGGAGGAGGCAGTGACTCTCAAGAGGGCAAAGTTTTAGAAAAGAAAAGAAGAGGGGGAACTCACTCTCTTTAAGTCTCTTTTATCCTCCTCCTAATAGTTTATCTGTGTAACAATCAACCAAATTAGTGGTCATATCAGTGCCTCTCTATCTCTGCAGTTGTTTGTCATTGTGTAACTGTGTCAACTGCATGTTATCAGTCAAATCAAGGGAATATCCTCCTGTCTTGCAAAAGGGCAATCAAGCACATTGGGAAGGTCAGTGTGCTCTAAAATTACGTGTATTACCATCACCATGGCAATTAATGCATCATCACCGTATATATTTTATGGGAAAAGGACACACAATCCTGTAGAAACACAATCATTATTTTGTGTGTGTTTTGAAAACACAGAGCCAGACGGTAACTCTCACAATAGAAAAAGATATGATCCAAAACCTTAGTAAATCAGTATATTAGTCCAATTAGTATATACACTGATCAAGCAAAAACCTTTATAATTTATATCTGTTTGCAGTTTAGCATTGTATCATGAAAACAACAACTTTTTTTTTAGCGTAAACAAAACTGAATGGCCACAAACACATCTCCTAAAAACTCAGCATAACCAGGAGCTGCTCCATTATTTCAAGCAACAGGATGGAGTTTATAGACACAGTGATAACAGCCACAGCAATTTTCCAGGGGAATGAATACACTCTTCATTTATAATAAAGCCCATTTGAGTGTAAATGTTCAAACAACCATAAAAGATCTGCAGCTTTATTGGAGGCTATGATTTTAGTTCTCTATCAGGCAAGTGAGGGATGATTTTCCATGTTGAAACACAAAAATATTAATATTAACAGAATTGTGAAAATATAACAACATATTAGTGTGCAAACTTTAAAAATTATCTTTAATATGTTCCCTTTGTGTCAGCATTAAGTTCCTTACCCGTGATGATGAAATCTCCTGAAATCTTGCATTACATGTATTTCAGGGGTTATGTAAACAGATGTTAACAACCAGCAATTCCATAAAACTAAACAGGTTTACTTTTGGAGATGATTTGAGAGATGATTGGATAACTTTATGAGTCTTAGATGGCTTCACAGATAACCTGACCCTTGGAATTGGCAGAGAGTAAAACAATAAGATATGTTGATGTTGCAGAGTTATCAGAATTCAATCAAGAGGCGAAACATTTACAGTTCAATATGGTGGCAATCAATGCCGATTTACTCTTTGATTAAAAGATGTATTTTTGAACAAAGTATCCATCGTTCTTGTTTTTTTTATTAATTGGCACATAACCAACACCATGCTAAAATTTAAAAGCTGATAGCTAAATAAGAGCTTTTAATAATTATCTGACTCATAATCGAATTAGTCAACTAATCGTTTCAATAGTTGATGATTAATCCACTATCAAAATAAGTTACCATGGCCATGTACCATGTTGTGGCAAAAACTAAACCAGTGTCGTGATGCTGAAAAACTGGAACTTAACCTGAAGTTACTTCGCTAACCTCAAAACTTGCTTCGTGGTGCAAGGCTCAGTAGTTCAAGCAGCTCAGTGTTTTTGCCTCGCTCTGCTGACACCTGGCGGACTCCGCTCCCATTGGCTGCTGCAGCAGGAGCAGCTACGTCATACCCGGATGTTGACACCAGCTCGGAGCGGAGCGCAGACAGGAACAGCTGAGAAAGAATAACAAAGCCACGACGACGACAAACAACAGATCTGCGCTTAAAATATACTTTAAATATCGCTGACATCATCGCCGACAGAGACATTTTGTGCCACAGTCACGAATTAAAAAAGGTAGGAAGCCGTCACGTGGAGTTAAACAGACACACGCGCTTTGTTGTTCTTTTATTCCTAGCTTGTTGTCGTTGTTAGCTGAGCGGCTAGCCTTAGGTTAGCTTCCCTTTACAGACTGGAACTGTACGAAAACAATCGGATCAAACTGGTCTAAAACCACAGTGAGTAATAGGTAACTATCAGTATGTCAAATGTCTTCATCTTTCAAAGAGAGAATGTTCAAGTGTTCTTCATTATAGCGTTGATATTCAGCACCATTCAGAGCTCAGCTGCCATCTACAGTCAACATTATTCATAACAAGCCAGGCAGGAACATGCAGTGCTTTAAGAAATCAGTGAATGGCTAAAACAGGGGGCGCCTTTGCCAAGAGGAGGAAACAAGAATACCTCAGCATAAAGTTCAGTAAATACCAATTCGACCTCATAATATTTCTGTCAACTTTATATTATGATTGGAATATACAAAACAAAGAGATTATTTTGGAAAAATTAGATCAGGGATCTGTTTTGGGTCATCGACTGAATTAAATTACTGGTACTTTTTTGTACATTATTATAAATGTGCTCAATTATTTATGTGTCTTATATCTAAAAGTGCTAGGTTAAAGGTGACTGGATTTAGTTTTGACTTTTAAAAGGCTTCACCAATTCTGATTGGTGGGAAGTCCTAGGTATTTAACATCTGTGAGGTCATTTTGAGCCAAGTCACATTATATGTTGATTTGGTGAAATCAACATATAACGGGGTATTTCATTTACAACATACAGTCCACTTGTGGGTTCACATAGCTACAGATTTTGCGTGTTTTGGTTCTTTATCACCATAAGACACAAGTTTAGTTCTCACTTATTATCAGTGAGATGAAGAAAAAGTGTGAGAAGAGTTGTTTTTGACTTCTAGATCAGTGTGACTGAGTAGTTGAACAAAAAGCGATCGTTCTCATTGATTTACAAAATTTGTTCGAATAATCTAATACTGTATATTCAGCCAATGTGTAAAAAAAAAAAAAAAAGTTCTATACTGTATCGTAAAAAAGCCTATTGTTCACAGATTTCTTATACCTTAGTGTGTAATTATGATATGAGAATATTGTATGTTCAGGTGTTACTGCAAGTCCTGTCTCCATTAAATAATTTGTCCCTTTGTTCCCTTCCGTATCAGCCTTAGTTTAGTCACGCCCAGAGACTGAACGATGGGACGTATCTTCTTGGACCACATTGGCGGAACACGCCTCTTCTCCTGTGCCAACTGCGACACCATCCTCACTAATCGCTCTGAGCTCATCTCCACACGATTCACAGGTGCCACAGGCAGAGCGTTCCTCTTCAATAAGGTAAAATTACTCATGAAGATACTAGTTGTGACATGTACTCCGAAACCAAACAGGGTACACATATTCAGTGTATCATTCTAATGCCTAAGAAATTCTTTCAACCTCATATCTGAACCCTGCAGGTGGTGAACCTGCAGTATAGCGAGGTGCAGGACAGAGTGATGCTCACCGGCAGGCACATGGTGAGAGACGTCAGCTGCAAGAACTGCAACAGCAAGTTGGGTTGGATCTATGAGTTTGCCACTGAGGACAGTCAGCGGTACAAGGAAGGACGTGTCATCCTGGAGAGGGCACTGGTTAGAGAGAGTGAGGGCTTTGAAGAGCATGTCCCCTCAGACAACTCATGAGCCCCTGAAGTGGATTACCTTGTCTGGGAAGGCTCACTGCCGCACCCTCCTTTCCCCCTGCTGTTACCCTTCTGCCTCTGCGCTGCACACCACCACCTGCAGACTTAGTGGTTAGTGAAGTTTTGACTTCACCGCCCCCCTGCCACGCACACACACACACCCCCACTCCTACCCTGTTCCCTGGCCAATGACTTTAGACCTCTGCTGATTATATGATTGGTGTGCTGGATCTATTATCGCTAAATAGGCTTTCCCAAAAATGCTCTTTGATTTTTGTGTCACAGGGCACTCGCCCAAAACAGCTGGGAACACTGTTAGGGAGTTGACTTAAATGTTCAAGCACGGTCACACACAATCTTCATCAGTGCTGCACAAGGCATGCACAACACTTTCATGATATTTAAAAACATGCATGATGATACACTTTTCTCTCACTTTTAAAAACATCACCTGGCTGTTTTATTTAACTAGAAAACTGGATGCAGTAGAGCCGACCAGTCCACTCTACACGGCGCTGTTAAATGAGCCAGTTGAGATGTCACTCTGCATATTGCTTTTGTGGTATTTGTGCTTTTGTGTTGTGAACTTTGTCTCAGTGTATTTGTCACTGGTTAGCACTGAATGCAATTACGATAAGTGGTAATTCTGTATCAGTTTTCTTAGTTTGTAGTGGAATGGATGTAGTAGTGTTAAAAATCTCTGTTCTCATCCAAATGATAGTGTGAGGACCGCACAGATTGATGTCATATTTAAGTATTCATTGTTGTGCTTGACAATGATAGTGATTTATTTTTAGATCTGGCTCACATATAGTGTGCTTTTTTTTTTTTTTTTTTTTTTGATTGACATGACATTATCGAAATGAACACAAAGTGGCCTGAGTGTCCCGATGCTACAGTCACATTACGTACAAGTGATTTCCTATGTAGACAATCCCACTATTACCAATCTGCATCTTGTATCATAGTTCCCGTGCCTGTGTGTGTGCTGTGTGGAGAGCAACATGTCACTTCGGTGACTCGTCAGGCACACGCACCCTTCAGCCACGAGCCTTCAATGTGACGGAGGCGTGATGAAGATATTCTCTGGCTGCCTGCTGGTTGAAGGGCAGGATTATGAGAGAATGCATCATAGAAGCATTTGAAAGTAGCTTTGCGATTGTGGCCAACAAGACAACTGAGCTTATGAAGAAATAACTAAAATCTCAACACACTGGGCATTCAGTAAACAGTCATTTCTCAAATCTGAAAATATGTGTAAATCAGCGCTGAGTTGGATTTATGCTACATCCATTTAACACAGTTGACTGCGGATGCTGTCTCCTAGTGTTGAACTACTTTTTATAATATTAGGCTTGGAGCATATTTAGTCATAAAATGACAAAGCCAGGCAAGCTTTAATGGAGCATTTATGTTTATAGTCAAGCCTTTGTCCTTGGACTTGGCCAAAGCCTCCATTTTATATCATCAAATTGTTAAAAAAAAAAAAAAAGAAAAGAAAAATAGAAAAAAAAAGGCTATTTTGATGACATTTGAGGTTAATTTTGGACTGTGTTGTAGTGCAGCTTTGTGGCCTGGGAGTGACATTGTGCCATGTCAGTGTGTGAATGCTTGGAGGCATTACCAAAATGGTGCAGCCTTCACATGTGACACTGTTAATGTTTTGCTTGCCTTTACAAGGTCGTGCAAAACAGTGCAAGTTGTCATTTCTAAAAAAAAAATAAATAAATAAAGTCCAAAGTTAGTGCAGTGTACAGTCAGTGGCCACAGCAGAATATCGTTTTGTTGTCCTCTTTCAGCATTTTATCGATAGGCTTGATTGTTTTATTTGCTTTACATTTTGTGAGTATTATTTTTATTGAATGATGCATTTATCTTATTGAATATTTTCTTGATTAGAGGACTGAAAAAAACATTGTTTTCACCAATGGCAAGATTTTCTCTGATGTTATTTCTAAATAAAAATGTAGTCTTGCTGGGTTCAATTCCTATGTCAGTGTTTGATCCATATGAGCACTGTTTGAAATCCATGGCTATATTCTCCATCAGCTGCCATATTGTTTTTCTTCTTCACTTCAATCCTGTTTTTTTTCACACTTCCCTTTTTCACATAAGATAAATTTGGACATAAGCATTAATGGATTTATGAACTTGGTGTTGCATTTGTGGTTGTATGAGATGGTGATGGAGATCAAAGTACCATAAGGAGTTCTGCCTCTAGGTGGCAGCAGAATACTGGGAAACAGGTTGAAGATGTTTTCCCTTGGAAGGGTGATGCTGAATCCTTTGCCTTCCTCTGACGTTTACCCGCTTGGCAAGATCTGTAAAGCTTCACTGCAGTCTGGAAACCCACGTCAGTGATGTTACTCCCTGGAGCAGAGAAAATGAAAGAACTGTAATGAATTATTTGCACTCAAACAAATGCCCAACACTGGCCAATATTTTATTTACTTCTGACAGGAGATGGGATTTTCAAAACAAAATGCACCAGATCAAGTCCAATTTAAATCCTAACCAGTCAGCACTCACTGTGAATCACCCACGACCAAGATGCTTGACTGCATTGGGTTTATAAATAGGAAGTGACGACTCACTCCTAATCCACCCACTAATATTGCAGTGCTGCCGTAGAGTTATTTATAGCCCTGATCCTGTTGGAAGGCTTCTTTGTTGGTGTGTCTGTTGGAGTCTGTGTCACCGTGATGGAATCAACAACAGGTCTGCTTTTCTGCAGTGACTCCTGGAGGTGCTAAACTTAGCTCACACAAATATTAATTAGGGTTACAGAACATGACAAACTGTTCTGGCCACAGCTATTTTTGCATCAACTGCATTTGCTTGTTTCTTTCTTTGACCGATCTTGGACATTTATGGATTGAGAAGACTGATGTTTTTATGACCCCGCCTGGGTGCCATTTAAATGCCGGGTATGACTAGAGGCAAAAAGGTGGCTCCATCTCCAGAGAACTCACCGTGCTACTTTATAATTCATAGTAGTCTTTGACTTTGTCCCTGGGTCACCTCAGGATTGTCTGCTGTCTTTATTGAAAAAGCCTCTGGCCAGATAAGGATAATTACACAGCCTTGTTGATCCTATTAGTCTGCATGACACAAACCTAAATGTGACATAGTCTTTACGTGAGTGTGACAGCTGTGTTTCCACTTCCCTTCCAACGCTTCCATAGTGCTCATGGGCAGGATACAGGTCACATTAAGATTCTCCAAAGACTTTGACCTCAGCCTCTTACTCACTCATCCGAATATTTTATTACTGAAACAGTTCGTCTTTCAGGAACAAATCTACTAATAGGAAAAAAGATGCACAGTGAAGTAATGCTCTCATGAGTCTCATATAGGATGATGGAGTCTGTGTGCATCATCCCTTTTCCGTCCACCCACTGTCAAACGTATCGCAGCAAATTTGAAGTTATATTCAGATGCAGGGGAGAGGGTGGGAGAGGGTGGGCGGGTGTGGCATAAAAAAAGAAGCAGGAGCATAATTGGACCCTTAATTGGCCAATGATTCATCATCCCCGGACAGTTATTTTAGTTTATCCTTGCCTTTTGTCTTTCTTTGATGCGATGGGATGTCAGCATCATCCCCTCAGGAGAGCGGAGATAAAGAATATAGAAATAAACTTCTTGTCTTTCCACCACTCTCATCACACACACAAAGGAGTGACATCATTCTGTCACCAGGAGAAAATAGCATGCTTTCCATTGACATCACTCCACATCCCGTTGCCAGGAGACAGGGGAGTCAACATTAGTTACTATGGCGACTGCACTTCACCTTCAAAGCTCCTGACCTTTTTGGTTGTTTATGGTAGACGAGAATGTGTGTGACGCGTGTGTGCAAAACAGACAAGGCAACCACGGCCTCAGTGTTGTGTAATATGAGCATTCAAGGTCCTGTTGACTCATTCACTGCAATGCAATGATTGTTACAGTACATTTCAGATTAAAAGACTGTCAGACAATACACCGGGAGACCTGCAGCAAATAAACATGTCAGTGTAAAAACCACTAAACAAAGACACAAAGAAAGAACGGAGACATTGATAAGTTGATATCCTTTATTTAGATAGATAATTCTTCCTTTAAGAGACTGACTTGTAACAGTGTCCACTGTGTTTACCTGAGGACAGTGACTTTAAAGAGGTCCAGCATCATCAAGTAATTGTAAAATGAGCAACACAAAACAACACAAGACTGACACATGGAGATTCTGGCTGGTTCAGGAGTTTTGAAGAAACAGATATAGTACCATGTTTGGTAAACTACTACATGCTGATGATCAAGCTGTTTGCACAGCTGCATCACAGTGACTGGAATCAGCCCCTTTACATATAGACTACAGGAGCTTCAGGTTCACATGAACAAATGAAAAGGAGACACTTCAATCAACGTGCTGTTGACAGATCGGTCTCATAAAAATCAGCTTGAAGTTGTCAGTGGCGTCGCACATTGTTACAGAAACTACTAGAGACTGTCTGAAACACAATTGTTCCTGTACTCCCAGAAATGATGTGGTTTGACATTGTACTGAGAGCAATGGCAAGGAGAGTCAGTGGCTAAAAGTGCGGTTGAAGCACTGCTCCAATCTTGTTTCAATTTCTGTCCTTTTTTGGCACAATTGGAGAAGCTTTCTCAGCTGTCATTTGCTAATTAAGTTTAGCAGGCGCATCAATGCCAGTCCTCCAGAGAGGGACACAGGCAGAGGTGGGCATTACAGGGCTTTTTTGGATTAGGTTGAGTTCAGGGCCAGTTTTCCACTCCAAGTCTGGTTCTCTGTGCCACCCTGCACATTGAGGGGTAATGTTGTCCCAACAGGACATTCTTCCACCCCTGCACCACCCACATCCTGCCTCTACAAGGCATCCCCTTCATTCCCAGAAAGGGCACAAATCTCATCTGCTTCCACAGCTGTCCAGACGCAATATCTTAGCTAGATCTTTGATTTTGATTTGATATCACTGCAAGTGTTGCCACGGTACAGCTACAGGCAACCGGGCCAGTCGTGTCTGAAGCTACCTCTTCCTCACAAGACAAACTACATTCTGTTTGGTTACTTTTTTTTGTTTGTTTTTCACATCATGTTTTTCTCACCTTTGGCTTTTATGTGCAAAAGCTACTTGAGCAAATGGGAGACCTGCACATTTATAACACAGACTATCTCTAAAAACTAACAGAAAAAAAAAGTAATTCCTTAATTTGTATAAAAAGGGTAATTATACCCAATAAAAGGTAAACAATGATACACGTATATACCTGTATACTCCTTAATAATTCTCTGGGAATTATATTCTTATGTCCTTTTCTTTCCTTGCTAGACACTGCTAATAGAAACTGATTGATTTCAATAGTTCAATCAGTCTTATCTAGCTAACAGTGCTCAACTGAATATTTGTTAGAGTCAAGTCATCATATGTACAGGCGCTCTGTACTATGGCTCTGCTCCATTTATGACGTAAAATCAAGGGCAACGAAGTACAGAATAAAACCAGTTTCAAAGACATGGCAACAATATAACAAACACTAACAGCATCGTGTCGTGACACATGTCCACACTGAGGTTCTGAACCAACAATAATAAACACCAACAACATAAAATTGGTAAAATGCACTGACAGCTAAATAACAGTGGTTACACAAAAGAAAGACATACGGAGGGCATGTGACACGTGTGATTATGTGTGATGAATTCCTTGAACCCATCACAGGTAAATATAATTAACATTCCTCTTGTTGTTCTTCGATGGAGATGCAAGTTCTCTCCACTGAAGCCATGCATACTATCAGGAGGTGCACTGTGTCCACAGGGAGCCTTTTTTGTACAGGCAGCGTCTGTTTTCAGTACAGATCCCTTTGGGTTTGACATTTGCAGCACCGAGTGCCCTGGGCACAAAAACGCCCTGAATGCTCAGCGTTTTTTCCCCGCTGTGCTCTCGGCGCTTACAGTTGAAAACAGTTTTCAATCAATCAAATGACAGGACTCACTTTTAAAAATGTACTTTGTTTTAGCTTCTTCTCTAAAATAAACTACAGAGACACTATGTTTACAATTAAGGAACGTGTAAGTGCTACAAAGTGGTTTTTTTGCAACCCAGCAACAATAAACATTTTGAGGAAAACGCTACAAAAATGCAGCACTGGGTTCTTCCTGTGCAGAAAAGATTCCCTGTGGACACAGACCCTCACTCTCTTTATAAGGCATGGAGCATTGAGGTCCTCAAAGGATCCTCTAGCCCTCTGGACTGAACAGGTCAAGACAACTAAGTCCTCAGTGTCCTTGCTGAGCAGAGTTGAAAACATGTCACTGGTTTCACCTTCACTGCATCTTCCCATCTAACGCCTTATTCTTCCCATCCACGTCAGCAGCCATGGATTTCCAGTATCGATGGCAAGACAACTCCAGCAGCTCCAGCCCTCCAACCAGCTTCTGCTGGGCGACGTACACTCCAACCATGACCAAGAAGTAGAGCCTGAACGGAGCCCAGAGCCACAGGCCAGTGAAACACAGAGCGATGAAGCTGCTCCAGTACAGCAGCGAGGCGGCTTTGATCAGAGCCACTCGCAGCTCTGACTTACAAGGTGGCACGCGGGCGACGCCGTCCCTGTCAAAGCCTCGGGGTTGGCCTGAGTAAAAGTCCCGCAGACGAACCTCCTTCTCAGCCCAGCGCTCTCGACACCAGGACTCCAGGTCAGAGGAGGAAGCGGGAAGTGAAGACACTGGATAACGGCGGACATGGAAGTGGATCTCACGTGGGAAAAGGCCCAATATGAGGTGGCGTTCTGTCTGAGGGATGTTCTTGGGGTATGCCACGGTAATATCATGGACGGCATCCAGATTGTCTCCTGGGGAAAGGAAAATTTTAAATTATCAAATACTTATTGATAAAATTATCCTTAAAAAAACTAAAACGAAACAACGGAAATATTCTTTCAGCTCCAGAAAATCCTTGTTCCTTGGCTCTATGACCCACGTGCCTCCTGCTTTAAAACTGTATCGTCATCACTGACCTGCCCTTACAACACGCAGGGAGAGCTAAATGAAATATCAAACGATGAGGATGACACCTGCCAGCGCCTGCTCCTGTACAGCTTAGCTCTACCACGGTAAAAATAGAGCTGAGAGGGGCACGGCGGACTTGGACAATGACAACACGCAACAGCCTGTCAGTCAGTGGTGCAGAGAGAGGGAGAGGAGAATTAGCCAAGTCTGATGATATCACACTGATTCACAACACCTGCTTGGAGAGTTAGTGCCACGCTCAGCATCCAGGGCGGGTGGGGGTGAGACAGCAGGGCCAGAGGTGGTATTTAAGACCTCTGGAGGACTGCCAGAATTAGCTCATACAGAAACATGAGAGTCCCAGGGGAGCTGTAATGGCTGGCTGTAGGATGAAGCGTAGGTCTGAGACTTTTAGGCATAGCAGGTATGATCCCTCTTGTATGAACGACGTCAGCGGAATAACTCCAGCACGTCATTTTCCACTGCTTTTGCTGATACAATATTTCCATCTTGATGACAGGCTTTGTGTCCTGGATTCATTTTAACTGAATAATGCTAGTGTCTGCTGTCTGACTGCCAGCTAACTATACAACACTTTTATATTACAAGTGGAGGAAGCTGACCTTTTCGTAGTCGCTCCACAATGAAGTTGAATCCGGTGGTGCGGGGATGAAGCACATACTCCAGCTTCGGCAGGTTGTTCTGTGCAGCAAACGCATCGCTCTTTGCTCTTGTATTTTCTGCAGGAGACAGAAAAACCTCTACAGTCACTCTTGCAGTCATATTACACATGCTGTATATCAACCATGTGTAAATGTGGTATATGCATCTTGTTATTGTTTTTAGTTGCAGATAAGTAGATTTAAAGCAGGGGTGTCCAATCCTGGTCCTCGAGAGCCGCTATCCTGCATGTTTTAGATGTGTCCCTCTTCCACACACCTGATTCAAATGACCTGCTCATCATCAAGCTCTGCAGAAGCCTGGTAATGATCCTGGTCATTAGAATCAGGTGTGTTGGAAGAGGGACACATCTAAAACATGCAGGATTGTGGCCCTCGAGGACCAGGATTGGACATCCCTGGTTTAAAGTATTTTTAAGGCACTACTACAGGGGTTCTCAACTTGAGCTATGGAGGGCCGACACCCTGCAGGTTTTCTTTCCAACCATCTCTCCAGCAGCTGATCTCACTGATGAGCTCCTTCCCTCAAATTAAAGGAGGTGGTAATCATTAAAATCACCTGCTTTAGAGACCGGCTGGAAGGAAAACCTGCAGGGTCTCGGCCCGACATGGCTCAAGTTGAGAACCCCTGCACTACTAGAAGTTGCCTTTTCATCGGCATTAAACCAGTCATAGTATCACATTTTAAATGACAACCTACAGTATATTTTTTATCCAATGTAAGGTCATTCAAGTCCTCACAAGCCAGCATTTGTCTCTTTGAATTAATTCTGACTTTGTATTCATCAGCTGCTGAAATCCAAAGTAGCCTTAAAATCAAATTCCCACTGTGAAAACAAAATAGTACAAAATGCACATAAACAGTGTAAAACTGCTTTTAAACAACCCTTGTGGAACTTGCCCGATGAACTACATAACAATAAAACTACTGCTGTGCTATTATAAAAATAGCAGTAACAACAACATTGGTTACGGGGTCTGACCACATTCGTAAATACATCAACCAAAGACAAACACTCACACATTTGTAAAATCCACAGTGGGACATAAACACAGGAAAGATGACTGTTTATTAACCAAACATTCCTCAGGAACTTGTTGCAGGAACATGTAAACTACATCATGACTCATTAGTCATATTATGTAACAAGCAGCTAATTCAGACAGACGTCTGGGACAAAAGAACTGTGGACAGACTTCTGCTGATCAGGCTTTCAAACAAAGCTGTGACTTGTCATTCTTAAACCATCTTTTATTCAATTTACATGAGCTCCACCAGCTTCAAAAGGGGGCCCTGGAAATTTTGGAGCTTAAGAGCACTCTGAACTTGATCCTCTCGATGGAGGTCTGTATGAACGCCTCAAGAATAAGAATTAAGGGAGTAACGAGGAGAAGGACTTCCACATCAGATGTCAGATCATGCTGTACACTGTATCCCCTTGTTTCTTGCGTCAAATTAAGCCTTGACGTCTAAGAGGCTTAAACACAGACGTGTGTGCACATGCAAACGCACAGATGAGGGGAGGAGCAAACACAACACCAAAAGTAAAACAATATTTAAAGCCTTAAATCTGCTGGCCAATTATGATGTAACTACACTGGACCCCTCATGACATCATGATATGTAAAGAGACGTTAAGCTTCCCTGGGTAAAGCTACTCAGGACTTTGATTGGCTTAATTGTGATCTGAAGGGGTTTTAGGCTCTGGTGTCACTGTTGCTTGGACTGAAAGATCAGAGCATTCTTGCAGAAATGACTGTGTGGGGTGTGTGTCAAAGGATTTAGGTATGTCTTATCACTTTAAAATTGTGTTTGCATAACAGTGTCAGTGCAAAGGCGTAAGACAGGTGTAGGGCCACACTGGAAACTGGCTGGTGGGTAACACAACTGAAACCTGGGCAATCTGTCCCATGAATGGAGGGATCGTTGCACTCTTTACGTCTCACCGGTGAGGTCTGTGCCCTCGGGGAACAGCAGCAGCTGCAGGGGCTCTCTGATGTCACAAAAGTAGTCCAGCATGTTCTCCAGGTGCTTCTTGTCGTCCTCCCAACGACGCTGAATAAAGACAAAGCAGGCCACCTGCATCGCCCAGCCTGCAAAGCACATTTAAGTCTTTACATGTAGACGATGATGATGATGTCTTCTCGTGTTTAGCTGAGTCTCAGAATTACATCATACCATGCTGATGAAATCTAGATTCAGATTTTATGTATTGCGTGTTCTGCTGCTTTGAGATTATTATATTACATTTCAGTATGGTGTGCAAGAGTGTATTTGTGTAACAGGGCACACACTGTATACCCACCAAAGCCAGGCACAGCCTTGAGTGCAGCCTTGAGGCAGATCTTTTCCAGACGAAGGTAGCTGTACCTGAGCAGACAACACCACAGGAACATCCAGTCCAGACGGGTACGGTGATTCATAATGATCACACTTCGCTCCCCCGGAATGAAGCCATCACCGGTTATCACCACCTTCACCCCAAACACCAGCTCCAGCAAAGACTGCAGAGGAGAGACAGGTCGAGAAAAGAGAAGGAGGAAGGGGAGGATAAATGGAGATAGGTGGTGAGGGTGATAAATGAAAAAAATGGGAAGATGGAGAGTCAAGGAGGGACAATGAAAAGGGAGAGAGGTGGGACTGGGAAGAGGAAAGGTGGCGAGATAACATGAAGAGAGAGATAAGGCCATCAGTCCTTGTAGTTACAATCCAGAAGATCTACATGTGCATAATACTGTACTAATGACATCCAAATCTGATTAAACAAGGAGGCAGAAATAAGGCTCAGATGACGTAAATTACCATCACCTCAGGCAAAGGTAACTTAAGACCATCTGCTACACATAGAAGTAGGCTAAGTAAAGGCTAAGCTGGTGTACGCACCACAGGCAGGGTGAGCCAGGTAGCGACGATTCGATCGGTGATCCAGCGGTACCAGGCGGGGGACCACAGCATGAGGGGCAAAACTGGACCCAGCATGAAGACACTTCCAAAGAAACTACCCAAAAACAGGGTCACCACAAAGTACAGCCCCCGCACCGACACAGCCATCTGTGAGAGAGCAACAAGGTTAAATCAATAAAATGGTTTTGAGAAGTCAATGTGGGAACAAAGGCTTACAAAGAATGGAATTTAATTTATGATCCATGGATCAATCTGTCATGAGGGAAAGGAGCTGCACAGTAGAAACTCTGTAATACAAAACAAATATGATTATGAACGGCTCATCGATTGCAAAGACTGCTGTCCTGTTGTTCTTCTGACATATTTTCCCACAAACAGTGGAAAATCCAGGGCAGACATTCCTAGCGTGGAATGTAAATAGGGGAACCTTTCTGGCTGTGGGTGACAAATTGTGGGTGCATGGTCACTAAATCAAGTGCGGCTGCGGCGTTGGAATTATTCACTGATTGTACAGCAGGATAAGCTTTGTGTTACACTTCCTGACATTCTCAGCAGAAAATGTCAGGGCTATATCAAAGCCTAAAATCTTGTTAAGTGCTGTCTGAACAATAGCCGCTTTGTCATTTCACCTTTAACTGCAGCAACAGGGACAATATACAAATACACGTCAGATATTTTGCTAAATATCCCTTCAGTAGCTGAGTCCACACATTAGTGGCTTGTACAGCTGATGTAGGAACTAGTTGGAAATAAAAATACATGCATACAAACAGGTAAAATTACACCAATCCTCGGAGAATGTCGAGAAGGATGAATACTCATTATGTATATTCACAACAGTAGCTGCAACATTGTAGAAATACCCACTGGTTACTGGATCCCTGAGGGAAGTGAAGTGAGCCTGTAATCCTTCTGAAATCCAAAACCGAATAATGAGACCTTCAATTGTCCATGACATAACTGATCAGTTAAAAATGGACTCATCTGAAGATGCCAATGGGGATCCCTTGTCATTGCAATAACATCAGGGGTGATCAGCTTCCATCAGTAATCTTACATGAACATGTCTCTTATCAAAAGTCCCTTGATGACAACAGTAAATCTGCACAGGTATTTTCACTCTGTTGCACCTTCTTAGATACATGTAATTCTTAATATGGCTTCACCGCGCCTGAGAAGAATTAACTATGAATAATTTAAGACTCCTGTGTTGGTGTGCAGGCCCTTTACCGACCACTCAATGCTACACTGCAAACAAGTAAAATTGCACTTGACCGAGTCACTTAAATGTCAAATATTTTGATGTGTTGTTCTTTTAAATGCTGTGACACAAACTTGATTTGACAGACTGACAAAAAATATTATAAATGATTCATGTATCTGGCTACAGAATAAGTAAGTACATGGATAAGAGGCAGCCTGGCATGCAAACTTTAAAAAATGCAAAGCTTTCTTGACATCTTTGAAAACGGTAAGACTCACTGGTCCTAATTTTAGCACCGGAGCAAGTCAATTACAAGCAAGTCCCCCTGAGATGAAGGTTTAAAGGGGAAACACAGTGAGTCTTGATTGGATTAGACCCTGCCCTTGCTGACGCAGGGAGTCTAAGCTGATGCTACAGGGAGCTATTTTTCCCACCAGGTGTTCTCTTCTCTTAAATGAACTTCAGTTCACACCTTTCCACCTCAATTACCGTTGTGACTGTACGGGCCTTTCATTCCAGACTACTTGCTCCCAACTCTCTCATCATCTCTCCCTTGCTGACACCCTCAGTGGCACCATGACGCAGCTAATCTCACGGCAGCAACCAAAGTGGCTGAAGGTGCATTTAGACAATGCAAGAGTGTTTGTGTGCATGATTATGCTGGCAATAAGGGTTTGAGGGTTACTGGGTTTAACGATGGAAAATGTGAGGCATGGGAGAGGTGAGGAAAACAGGCTTGCTCAGCACAAATGCCACAATTAGGCTGTGTCACCTG
>OOFC01013331.1:0-19212 GCA_900323345.1 Pseudochromis fuscus | reverse complement strand
CCACAAAAATATATACCCTTGAGTGGCTGCTGGAACAACAAGACCGGCCTATTCATACATGCAGCAAAAAAGCACAATGCACCTGGAGCCAGGGATGTGAAAAGTGAATGGAATGGAAGTGTTAAACAAACATGTTTTCCTTCCGCTGGGTGAGGACACCGGGGACCCAACGCTATTTATATAAGGCATCCACGGAAACTTTTGTTTTCATACTTCAAGGCTAGAGCCACTTGTGAGTTTGATTTAGTCTCATCCATTTGGTTGGTTTAACGTTTATTTAATCACCACAGAACAGCACCACACGCAATGCACAGCATACTCCTCATAGCCCAAGTCTGAATTCTCTGGCAGTCATTTCACATTCCTAACTTTAAGCCAAGACCAGACATCCCAGCAGAGCAAAGCAGAGGGAAGAGGTCAAGCATGTCTAGGCTAAACAACGAACTTAAGTGGTGTGTGTGCATGTGTTTGTGTAAGAGAGGGAAAGATAGAGAATGAGATAGGTAATGCTGTAAAATTAACAGCAAGGTAATTTAATTATATATACTGTACAGGACTTAAAGGAGCAAGCTGACAATTTTCTTTTAGACTTCATTAACAGTGTCTGTTAGTGTCCACTCCCTTTCATGGGAGATAATGGGGTAATTTTCCTTGTAATTATGCCACAGCCAAAAATTGTGAGAATAATCCGGGTGTAAGTAAAACTTTGTATCTGACAAGGAGAAACAATCACTTCAAATTATTCTGATAATTATTCTCTAAAGATGCCCATTCATGAAGGTCCTGGGCCTCTGAAATAATCTGCCCGAGGAAATCAGGTGAGCTGAGTCTGTGATTTCTTAAAAAGTCCTGCTTAAAACTTAGTGATACTGGAATATCTTTCCTGATTTAACTTATTTTAAATATTTTATTTTCTGTAAGATGTTTTTACCCTTTCATACACTATATTAACTTTATACACCAAATTGTTTCGTTGTTATGGTTTTTGTTTGTGCTCCTATGAAGTAACGTGGAAAAAAAATGTATTACCATCATTAGACAGTCAATATAGTAAATAAATAATGACTGTGGAAGCACTAGTAGTGACTTCTCTGTTAACATCTAAATTACTGTTGAATCACGCTTTGCTGATGCAGTAAAATCGGCATCGGTAATAAAAAGCGACTGTACTGTTTCAGACATTTTTCACTGGGTGAGGCAAAGAAAGAGAAAGGACTTTAACCAGAAAGACAAGACGTTAGTCAACGTGTAACTATGAACTATAATATGTGCCGTGTTCTCTGTGAATACTCACCCTTGGTAAATAATTACTTTTATGCAAATATACAATTGCGAAATAGTTAATAAAACAGTCTGAGCTCAGCTGAGAGCATATGCCACTGTAACATACACAGTGTTGAGTTATTTAAAGAAAGATATCTCCTCCTTACATCGTGTTGGCTGAACCTATGACCAGGCTAACAACATGAATGCTAACTAGCAAACCGACATGAAAAGCTAACTTGACGTTATCAGACTAATGTTAACAGTGCTCGGTTATGCACCACCAATTACTGTTGAGCAATTATAACACAGTGTCAGACAGCAGCATACCCACCTTTCCTGTTTTTCCTCCAGAATTAAAGCTTGTTCCAGGTGTGCTAGTTACGTTAGCCCCATTAAGTCCAAACGCTGGGTTGCGACATAGTTAGCAGGTAGTGCTACAGCTAACTAGCAAAGCTCCAGAGACCTGCAGCCGTTCCGTGGGGTTCGTTTGGTTTTTCGTGATCCAACAACGGAGCTGAGACAACTTTGCTTTCTTTAAGTGCCTTTACTTTACTATGAATGCAGAAAAAGTACAGTCACCGCCTTACCCTATCGTTTAGCTAGCCAGACGACCTCTCAACTTGTTACCTCTCACCTGTCTTTACACCCATACGTCCACAGGGGGCGCTGTTTGTACGAGCTGCAGTCAGTGAGCACCACAGAGCAAAGTTTGCCAAGGTGTGCTCTCATACTGAATGCTATGTAGACTTCACGTTGATAGTGACTGCGTTTCCTATACTGTGAGCAGTAGTACACGCACATAATAATAAACAATAATAATAATAAAGTTTATTTGTAGAGCACTTTTCAAAATTCACATTACAAAGTGCTTTAAAGAAAGCAAAAACAAGAAGACATACACACAAAATATGCAATAAATAAAATCTGGAAATGCTCTTCAACAAAAGTGAGTTTTAAAAAGAGATTTAAAAGAGAGCTCTGAATCAGCTGATCTAATTTCCTCAGGTAGATCGTTCAAGAGCCTTGGGACTCGAGCGGAAAATGCCCTGTCCCCTCTAGGTTTGTCACACGCCATTCATACATATGGCAATAACACTGTAGAACAATTCACCTCTGTCAAACACAGAACTCATTGTTTCTTAATTTGATAATCACTATTTTTTTCACTGTTTCCACTTTGCACAGTTATGTTTTGGTTTATATATACTGAGGCTTGTGTATTACCTTAACCAATCACACAAGATCAAGTCTTCAATCCCCACACAAGTGAGGATAAAGATGTTCATTAGACCATCTAGCCAGAGCAGCCTCATTTTGATTAGCATTATAACCAGTTGAGAATGGGAAAGAAAATTATTAAAAATGAAACTAATTTATCCAATCAATTAATTAAACCTCCGTTCTTTTAACAATGAACAGGGCAAGTCCACAAAACTACACTGAGGAGGTGCATCATTACTGTGTCTCCTCAGTGTAATTTCATGAAGTTTAACCATTGCTATGCCCTATATTTCTGGACAGAGAGAGGTCTGTCCATTTCTGTTACTACTTCTGTGCTCATTAATCCTCTTTTCAGAGTTTGACAGATATTGTTCATGTTCCAGTGTTCTTCTCCAAGATCCTTATGCATGTTAGTACTATATCAGAACTCATTCAGCATGATATTAATGACTATATGACTATATATTGACTGAGCCCTTCAACATACCCTTTTAAAGTAAATCCTAGCATGTGTCATTTGTTTCTTTTACTCACAGTTATGAGCTGTTCTACTGTTACAAATTACCTCAGCATTCAGTGATGTGTGTGTGTGTGTTTGCGTAGATTGGTCAATGTGTCTGAGTGTATCCGGGCACGTACATGTACTGGCTTGTGTGTGTGCGTATGTAATTTTGTGTGTGTGTGTGTGAGTGAGGTAGAAACAGACTGACAGACAGAGTAAAAGAGAGCGTGCACTTAGTCAAACTCAAGACTTTTCCATGACCTGCTCCCTGTGGCATGCACTCTATCTGAGAGACTGAGCGAACTGTATAGCTTTATCAGTATAAACTTCTCAAGGGTCAACGCATCACTTCAGAGGGGAACGGAAAAAAAACACCTTGCTCTTAAACTAACTTTTCACTCTGGTGCCAATTCACAGTCAGAAGTGCAGCACATCCACAAGATTAATGACGAGCGTCCGAGATAATTTAGCAAAAAGCAAAGTGATCAGGTACTTCTTATCATATTCCCTTCAGAGAAGTATCAAAGCCCTCTGATAAAAAAAATAAAATCACACTCATTTTATTCCATGAAAAACATAAAACACGTTTGCAGATAAAAGACGACTTGGGAGGTAAGCCAAGTTAAGTGCTTTTTTTTTTTCCACAGTGAAGGTTAAGATCAAATTGACTGATAAATGTGGACACCAGCAACAACAATAATTCATCTCAGGCATGCCATTCCTCTTACATAAGTTCATGTGGGAGAGACAGGCTGACTTTTTTCGGGCATTGTACACTGTGTTTTGGTTTATTTTCAATGGAGTCTATTGATAGCACTTTAATGAGGTTTGACTGAAAAAAAACCATATGGTTTGTTTTTTATTTAACATTCTTGCCTCTAATGACCTACTGTGCTTTTTGGTAGTTCAGCGATGGGACATGGATGGTTAAACCTGAATCCCCATTACATTGTCTCAGTATCACACCTCCAGTTTTGTCTTAATTTCTGTGTTTGTTTTCTCCATCTGTGTCCTGTCCCCTCTCTCGCGCTCTCTGTCTTTCTTTTCCTTGCTTTTTCCACCGTGGTCTCTAAGCAATAAGGATTAGACTGGTGGGGCCATAAGCTGTCTATTTATATCAACAAGAGCCTATGGAAGAGCAGCAGCCTGTGGCTTAGCACATTAACACACAAAACTACAGCACAAAGCGGATGCCAGCAGTCTTGTATTGATCAAAGCCTCAAAAGCTTGAGGACGACATGGAGATGCGCCTCACATCACCCTGTTAAACAGAGAATGAGTCCCATGGTACTCAGACTCGTCCGTCCATTTGTGCCGTGGCTGTGAATCCAGCAGTTGCATTATGTCTTCACCGGCTGCGCTGCTGATGTGGAGGCTGATTGATTTATTCTGAAGTCGTGGAAGATTTGTTTTAAATAGCATTCACTACTTTGTGGCCTCAGTTGGTGTATCACATGTTGCTCTGGGGTTTTCAGATATATTCAGGGAAAGGACAGATTACAAGAAGATTTACCTCACCCCCACTTTATAGCAGCCGCGTGTCATATATCACCGTCTGTGTCAGTTGGAAAGAACATTAGTTAAATTTTATAAGGGCAGGATGACACTGAGAAAGTTCACGAGAGTCAAGTTTGCTTCTCATACGATCTCGTTCACCAGTCGTTCACCTGTGATGTAGCGACGTCACGGTGCAGGTGTCTCCTCAACATCTTTACTTCACCTGCTTCTTGTTGTTGTGTGCCTCTCAGCGTATCTTATTCTAGCTTCTTCCCTTGTTGATGGTGCCAGATATGTGTCTGCGCTCGGTGGGCCGTCTCTGGAAAGGTTATAAATAACTATCAGAGTTTTTTGCTTCATGTCCTGAGAGCTCTACTTTCTTCTCACACTTGAGGAACCATGGGAAAAGAATCTTTCCCTTACGCACATGGCACTCATAATAACAGACACGGTTAGACATAAATCCTTCCAGCACATGCGCCCATTTGCAAGCGTAGCACAAACACGCAGACGTTAGAGTTATGTATGAACACAGAATAAAACGGTGGTTGATGCAGTGAGGTTGAAGTACTGAAATAGTAAGGTTATAAGAACAGGGAGCAGTGTTTATGATGAAACGTAACCTGCGCTGTGGGAATGCAGAGTACATTTCTGCTGTTGAGTAAGTATGGGAAAACTTGCTGAAACAACAGAAAAAGGATAAAAACTCTGAGAGGGCAAAAAATAGAAAGAACAAGAAAACAACCCGAAAAAGAGTAAAATGTGAAGAGTGAGGGAAAAAATGTGTTGTATGTTTCTCTTCATGGCATGAGCAGGGGGGGGTATATTAAAGGAAGTGAAGGTGTGAGTTCATGTGCGGAGGAGTGACAGTGAAACAGTGTTAATGTGGACTATAGTTGGGAGTCCAGGAGAATTCAGGGGTTGGCAGGTCAGACTCTGCTGACACACTGGGATCAGCCATGGGATTGTTTCCATTGGAAAGAATTCCAAGAATGAGCTAGAAGAGCTATCAGTGACTTCACTCACAGGACTCTGACAACAGTTTTAATACATAGCCAGGCCCACACGCTCTCACACACACATTTAAAGATACTGCGCCTCATGCCAACAATGGTGTGCAAGACACTCTCCGGTCCCCCTCATGTCACCGAGTTCTCAGGGACTCTCACTGAGGACTCATCTTGCAAAATGAAAGCTGTCACCTCTGACTGCCAGCCGGGTAGTTAAGGGAGAGATTTACAGTGTAAAGAAATGACTTAAGAGAAGAAAGAAAGATGTTTGAAATAAACATCCGAACCAGTTTTATTTGCCAACTAACAGCAGACAAGGAACTTTTTTTGTTATGTTTCACAAAGTACAAAAATGTAAACAGACATAAAATTAAGACAAGGACATTAAGGCAGAATATTGATTACATAAAATAATTTGTATGATGATAGCAATGAAAAAATAAATATGGTAAATGGAGTACATTTATGTAGCGCTTTCTTGATCTTTGCTAGGCCCCAAAGCACTTTACAAGGCGACTCATTCACCCATTCACACACACCAGTGGCTACCTAGCGCCATGCAAGGTGCTAGCCACCACTGGGAGCAACTTAGGGTTCAGTGTCCTGCCCAAGGACACTTTGACATGTGGACAGGAGGAGCCGGGGATCAAACCCACAACCTTGCAATTCATAAGCTCTACCACCTGAGCCACAGCCACTCTTAAATACAATTATTAGCATTGTTAGCATTATGAGCATTAGTTTGATTAGCAATAAATATAAGTCAGTCAGTCATCTTCTAGACCTGCTTCTCCACACTTGGGTCGCAGGGGTCTGCTGGAGCCTATCCCAGCTGTCATCGGGCAGGAGGCGGGGTACACCCTGGACAGGTTGCCAGCCTATCGCAGGGCTGACACAGAGACAAACAACCATTCACGCTCCCGCTCACACCTACAGGCAATTTAGTTTGATCAATTCACCAAACAAGCATGTCTTTGGACTGTGGGAGGAAGCCAGAGTCCCCAGTGAAAACCCACGCATGCACAGGGAGGATGTGCAAACTCCACACAGAAAGGCCCAAGCTGAGATTCGAACCCCGAACCTTCTTGCTGTGAGGCACAAGTGCGAACCAATAAATCTAAGTTATTGACAAAAGTGTTCCAGGTTGTAGACTGATTCATTGGTCATCAGGGTAGTGGCCTGTGGACAAAAACTGTTTTAAACATGACGGCACATCCAGAACTAATATTAAGGCTCTTTAAATACCTTTAGATACCATCCTCAGATCTGTACAGTAAAAACTAAGTTGGAGCCATTACTGTGTTTATCATATTGGTTCAAGACAAGATATAACAAGTTTTAGGAGCTGCTGATTTGTTCAATTTGAATAAAGCCAAATGTCAAGATTGTGCAGGTGTGGTTTTTTAATTATAACAGACTGACAGTGGATTGGTAGTTGTTGATGTTGGTAGATCCTGTAGGATTTACCTTCTCCTTCTACTGAGGTGTTACAGTCAAACATTCCTGCAGTTGAACCCTGACGTGTCCACATGGCAGGAAATGCAATCAAGGGAAAAATTCTTTCTTAAATGTAAAAAACTATGCTGAACTCCTGCATACATTTTTGTCAGCTCCCAGTCTCAGTTTTGCTTCAGGTTTGAAGGAGAAAACAATAATTACAGGGTCGCAGAGTTCCTTTAACTGCACAGCTTTCTCACTGAGTTCATCTGCAGAGAGGTGGCTGAAGAAAAACAGCTGAAGATAAGGAACTGCTCAAAATGTCAAAATGCTATGGAAAGATGCTGCGGGGCTCCCTTTCATATCTCTTTTAGCCTCACAAACACACAACCTTTCTTTATTAAAACTGAAGTATATTGCTTTCTCCAGCAATATCTGAAAGACGACACAAAGTTCAGAGGTCTCCGGCTGACGTCACATGATTGCGTAGCTGCATGCGGGTTCAGGACGTTTCTCTGACGATTTTAATTGTCCTTTTCAAACTCCTTTCCATGATCTCATAATATGTTTTTTTTCCACTGAGATCAAGGAACAGTCATTAAAAGTCACAAAGGGCATTTCTAGTCTATTCAGAGTGAGACACCAGCTCCACAGGTCAGACTCTGCTGCCACCGTGCCACCGGCCACCATTATCAGCTGGGGGGTATTTATAACTCTTTTTGCTCCATTTTTTCCAGGAAAAAGGAAGCAGAGTAGGATGCCAGTTCATTGTTTCTCTTCTAGGAAGTGACCATATGGCTCTGAATGTACCACCTTGACCAATCTATCAGGCCCTTGGCCCCCGAAGGCCCTACCGCAGCAATTCTGATGGACCATTCCCGGTAACAGGCAATCAAAGTCGACCTAGCGGGTCACTGATACAGTACATAGCAGCAAATCACCTGAGAAGTTTCCATTGTATTAGAAAGCTTTCTGTGCATTCCCATAAATTCCCCGGTTCCCATTGGAGCTTTTCCACTGAACCGCATTTTATTAGACTTGTATTAGAGTGTTTATAGGGAGTTCGTGAGGAGCTTTACAGAGTACTATCCACAACATTTTTTTTATAATTGTCTCCATGCACTTGTCTCCATGTTGTTGGATGCCACCAATTCAATATTTTAGACATGCTCCTTTTTGCAGAACTTAAAAATGAAAGCTGCTCAGTGTTCAGGAATGAGATTTTTTTGCAACGAAGAGCGCAGACTGTGTGCAAGGTGAAGACAGGATGTTGCATGTGGCCTGCTCTCGCTTCTATATATACACGTATTTGATACGCACATCTGTTTTCGTAGAGAGAGAGAGATTCTGTATGTGAAAGATGCCGAGCAGGAAGCAATACTGCTTTTCTGTAACCACTGCAGGTGAAGTGAGTGGGAAACAGGAAAATGAAAGTAAACTGTTGGAAACTACTTCATATGCATCAGAGGATTACCCCCTGCAAAACATTTACTTGCTTCATCTTGTGCCATAAAACCAAAGTGACCCCGTGAAGTCAATTAATTCTCACAGCAGACTCAGGTAGATAGCAAATTTAAATGTTTATTTACAGCCTCTGTAATTGTCACTGAGAAAAGTGGCCTAAATACAAAAACAAAATCAAAAAAACAAGAGAAAGATGGCGGCTAATCTCCCTGAGCTTTACAAAAACAATGTGGGACCTGTAGGTGACAGACAGGAGAAAGAGAGAGATGTTCTGTACACAGCCCTAATGCCACTCGAATGAGAAATTACAAAAAAAGAAAAGACATCTCAGTCATGCTTGTATAACAGTAACATCAGAGTGTACACAAAAAGCAAGATCTTTTCCACAGACTGGCTCCACAAACACCAAGTTGTGATGAAAAACAATACAACCACTTTTGAAATATTGGCAAATAAAATGACGGACGTTACTACCAGAGAACACTTCCCGATAAACAGCTTATGGCAAACATCAGAAGTCATTTTAATTATGAACACACAGGTCTCCGTGCCACAGTGTGGATCCTCTGCGACATGTACTTCATGGTGTGAAAAGTATGACTGCTTTCAAAACGAACAGGAAGACTAGGGAAGACAGTCATCTTTCAGTTCAGACATGTCCAGCTCAGTCTGAGTCTTTCGAGAAATAAGTAAACCAAACCCTTAGTACAAACAAGATCAGCACACTACAAGGCCTCAGGGGGTGGCTCACCGGGAACAAGTATTTACACATCCTTCATTGGGCCTGTGCATTGCTTTATCAAGTGCTTTTTCAAAAACAAAATTACAATTTTCCATCCTCTCTCAGCTTTCCCCTTTCAACATTTTATTTTGCTTTGTCATCCAAGTACTGTTCATTATAAGGATTTAAAGAGAGAATTGTAGCATAACTCTACCTTCAGTGCATAACCAACCTGTAATATTTATTCATAACACAGATACTTAGCATGGCATGTCCCGTTCTTTCATTATCTCCTCACTTTTCCAAAATAATTCCAGGTTGTCTTTTGTTTTTTTAAAGTGAATTCCTGACAGAAGGTCACAAAATTATCATTTAGACCAATGGGTGTGAGGGGCGGGAAAAAAAGAAATTACCAGTTACATTGTGCACTAAACTCTCACTTCTCCCAAAAAAAACAAAAACAAGTCACAAAACATTCACTTCTCAGAAAACGGACAAATCTATAGACAGCAGTGGCAAATCACAATAATTAACATAGCAATTCAGAAACTGAACACAAACATGGACAGTGTACTGTACAATAAATCCCACGGGTACCACAATAGTTCTGTATGCGAGTGTGAAGACTCTGGGGTCATGACGCCAGCCATTTTTTTTGGAGTAAAGTACAGAGCAGTAGTAGCCTCCTGCAGGGTAAGAGCTGTCCATGGAGCGCTGAGCTGCCGCCATCCAACAGGACGTCTGGTTTGGGACACATGTGGTGCGAGATATGGCGAGGTTGGAGGTGTGCACGGTCAGATGAGTTTGCAGTCCACCAGGATTGAGAGAGAGTGTGTGTATTGCTTCTCTTGTACGGGGGATTTGTGTGTGTGTTATGGGCAACAGGATGGTATCAGGAGACACTGAGCGCGTCATTCATTCATTCGAGTGCTGAGGTGACGTATAACCAGTGTGTGAAAGGAGAGAGTCCATCAGAAAGAAAGGAAACAAAGTGTATGGGTGCTACATCACAGCCTCTAGTGCTGGGAATTCTGTGTCGGCTGTCCGTTTTGGATGTTGCCGTTATTCTGCTCCTCTTCCTCCTCCTCTTCCTCTTCCTCTTCTTCACTAACCAGGAACTCCTCTGGAGGCCAGCGAAGCTCCCCGCTCTCCACTTCTCCTTCTGTCGGCTCCACCACGATCGACGGTAGCCGATCTTTCAGCTTACAGCAGCGGTCGAAATCTGAGGGGTCGGGGAATATCTGCAGAGGAACCACACGGACAACACACTGGTTATTCACCTCTTTAGGAGTTCATACAAATCCATCCCTGACTTTAGGATCAGTTCGCTGTCCTCCCTCCAAGGAACAAAACCACGTGTTTGCATATTTCTAATCAGGGCGGATGGCTCTGGGATACCAGAACTTAGGTCTTGAATCTTGTAGAAGTGTTGCAGGCACCACTACAAGGCTAAACAACTGTGAAGGAAGTGATGTGAAGACTAAACATCTGTGATGGGAAGTGGTTGCTTAAAATCCAAGTGGCATACCTGCTCTTGCCCATTTCACATTCTTCCAGTTATTCTGGCTTTCAACATACACTGATGCTTTCCAAAATAACTGTTGCATCAACTGCTGTGTATGGGTGAAAGCTGCCTCGATGTTTAACCCTTTACTGAGCAAAGTTACGATGTTTGGCAAATTCAGTGATCTACAAAAATACAGGGTGACCCCCCCAAAAAAACCGGGAACTTTTTAACAATCCAATAAAACCAAGAGTGATGGTGAAACCTTAAAACATGTCATTTAAGAAACAACGATGGAATTTTCATTTTTTTTAAAATTACGTCCTGTAGATGGCGTCCTCCTGTACGAATGCCTTCTTGAAATCTGCTGTTGAGATTGACCGGTGCAACATCTGTGCTGGGATACTATAAATTTCATCCTGAATTCTCTGTTTTAACTCATCCAGACTTCTTGGTTGAGTTGTGTACACTTTACTCTTGAGATAGCCCCACAAGGAAAAAAAAAAAAAATCACAAACGGATAAATCTGGCGATCTAGGAGGTCAGGGAATGGTACCGAATCTTGAGATCACACGGTTACCGAACAATTCTCGTACAGCCTCTCGTCAAAGTTATTAATCCAACATTTTATCGCATGTTTTGATGGAACAGCACAATGACGTCCTAAGTTGTAAAAATGTCCGAACTCCCTCTGCGCAGCTGTCAAACTATCACTGTTTTTATAAAACATTTTTATGGCTAACGATGCTGTTGCCAGTTACACTGATCCATGGTTACTAAAATGGCGAATTTTTTACTTGCTCAAGGTCTTGCAGTGTTGCCACTTGCTCATGTCTGGCAATATGCACCGCTTTTTGGGTCACCCTGTAGTATCTTTCCCCGCCTCTCCCTCTCCGTGATGTTTTTTTTTAATCCTACATTGCCAAGAAAACATATGCTAAAGTCATTGACCTTGGTTTTCAACATAATAAAAATAACATAATGTATACATATTAACAATTTCCAAAAATGTCACAAAAGAATTAAAGTCTTATATCCTCCAGTGTTACCCTGTGAATTTCAATGAGTGCCCCAGAAAGAGTTAAACTCAATGGCCTCTGCCAAGCAGCTCCATATCACCCACTACTGAGAAGGTTACACAAGAGCATACAATAAACACAGCAACAATATCCTGGACCAGTCAGCATTTGAATACTGTATGCTTCTGCGGGGATGGCGTCCTTAAAAAAGGTTCAGAAAATAAAATCGAGTTATCTGCAAATCCAGACTGATATGTCTGCTTATAAACGCAGCGTGCCACACTCCAGTGTTTGGATCTGAAGTGAAGGGCAAGAGAGACGCTCTGACAACAAAGATTACATGCCTTCCCTCTCCTGGTTAGACTGGACGTCAACCTCCGACTTTCTCTGTTCTCAGGAACAGGAGAAATGGCCCAGGGGGGAAAAAGCCTGCCACTCCTGGTCCAAGAACAGCATTTTTCTTGCTGTTGTTTGGATAAAGTGGATGAATATTTTTAGACCTGCATATTTCACTCCAAGACATTGGGGAGGGGGTGGGGTAGTAGGGGGGTGGTGGTGACGCTGTCTGGGCAAAGAGCCGAGTGGAAAGAAAGCATTAGAGGAGGCAGGAGAGAGAGTGAGGCCGAAAGAGATAGAGGGGATCCAGCTGTGTCCAAGTCTCCATGAATTCCACGGGAGACAGATGAGAAGGGGGAGAAAGACAAAACGCTATAAATATATTTTCTGAATGTGAGAAGTTGTGAAAGCATGTGTGTGTCTATCAGCAGCTTTGTGCATATTCCCAACCCAGCTGCATATAGAGCAAGAGGTGTAATTATGTGTCTGCGTTTATGTGTGATGCCTCTGTGTGTTTGTATTTCTGGCCTGCATCACTACCCCTCACTGTATCAGCACCGAGGGGAGTTGGGGCAGTGAGTGACCTTGCCTTTGGACCCCTTAGCTTACACATGTAAAAGCTTGTTTCACTTCCAATGACAGAAAGTGAATCACCCTGACACAATGCTGTCTATTTTGGGATCTTCCAGCATGTTTGGCGAAGGCGGGGTGAGGGGGGGGGCGACACTGTATGCGTGAATCATGACATCGCATTTTATGATAAATCAGTAAGTCAGCATCTATCTCCTCAATTTTCTCCTCTAGTAGGTCACAGTCATTTCAATACTTTTTAGAGGTGAAACTGGAATCCACTAAATTTGAGTCCATGACGGAGGCGGTGACGAGCTCAGCGTCACCGCTTCATACAGTGTTTCTCTGAGGGGACATTGGAGCAGATTAGGGACAGAAAAAGGGACAGAAAGACGGGAGAAGTGGCACGCTGGCACCCTCCTCGTCTTCCCTCGCCCTTCCTCTTCTCTCATCCTCTCAGACACACTCACAGCTGGGGTGTGAATGGAGGAGAGAGGAAGCCAGCCTCTTCCTCTGGGTCAGTCTACATCCTCCCAGAGTCTATGTCTGCATGCAGCATGTGCAGGATGTTGTATAAGTTTCATGAATGTCGTGCCTTTTTCATCTTTCAACACACTCTCCTCACCACAACCTTCCTGCAATTTGATTATTTTAGATAGAAGATTAGAATTAGGATCCTTGTTTTATCATCTCGGGGCAAATGTGACACTTAAAAAAAAAAAAAGTGAGCAGCTGGGTGTTTGAATAGTTTAGTTTCCAAGATGGCCCGGTTGAGATGACAGTGAAACAAAGCCACTGGCAACAACTTGTCAGAAGCACCTGACGACTGCCTCCGTCTCCTCTCCCTCATCCTGCAGGATTCATCTTTGAGACAGACCACAGTAAATTACCGTATTTTCCAGACTATTGAGCGCACCTGTCTATAAGTCATGTGGTCCACTCTGACCGGGTCTGATGTGACGAGGCTAAATGTATCGGCGGCACGGAGCTTGCTAGCTTGTAAATAGCTAACGAGCTTCGTGCCACCGATACATGAGAAACACCGGTGTTTAAGTTCAAAGTGTCGGAAAAAAGTGGCGGCTTATAGTCCAGAAAATACGGTACAATTTCCACTACATGTGAAAAACAAAGAATGTGGGATTGTTGTATCGTTTTCTTGTAATTTCATTCCCGTTGTTAATATTTCAAGCTCTTGCTCAACTCCTCTCTCCTCTTACTTCATGCTGTTCAATATTTTTGTCAAAGTCTTATAAAATGATTTAACAATATGCTTTGGTCTGGGGTCTTATAGATAGAAAATAATGTGGAAAATAAATATTTTTAAGAAAAATCCTGTGGTTTATACACATTATATTGACATTTTCACCACCACATAAAAAATTCAGGCGCTGTGCATAAACCACAGCATGCACTGGCAACTCCCTCCTGTCCCTGCTGACGTCAATCCAATTCATGATAATAAATGGATGAAAACAGGTATAAACTGGCAATGCCACATCAAAATGCACAGGCTGGGAATTAAGAAGGAAGCAGTGTTTTAGTGTGTGTGAGTCTACCTGGAAGGAGAGTCTGTCCTTACTGGGGCTGAGCCTCATGTCCTCCATGGGGGTGCTGTTGATCATCACCTCAGTCATATCTCGGCTGGGCACAAACACTGAGCTGCAGGGTTATGAAAGAAGAAAGGAAGCCATGTGATTAGATCCAGTGATCGTGGAATAAAAACTGTGATAAACAGTGAAGATTGTGATTGTATTAACCAAGAGAAAATGTGCATCACGCTAAGATTATGGAGCTCAATCATGAGAATTTTTAAAATGCACAGTGAGTATAAACAGATAATGGTGATAAGAGCAAACTGTCAACAACACCACATGAAAGAGAGAGAGAGAGAAAAAAAAAACCCTCTATATGCTGCTAAAGTTTGATTTACATTGCTGCATATGTTGACAGTTTTGTTTATACTTTCCCCTGACCACAACACTGAGCATCCATCCAGTGCTGCGCTGTGCTAATGCACTGCAAAGCTGCACAGCTCACGATGTGGCTTGCATAAGGTGGCCATTTCTAAATACAGGACGATGTGCTCTTGCACTAGCAGCCAGAGAACAGTCATTGTGAGAGTGTGCTGGGGGCGTGTTGTGGTATTTGACTGGGGAGGAACTTGAGGCACTCAGTTCCATCAAAGCTTGGCCAAACTTTCCATTTTAGATGAAAGTAACAAGAGGTTGTTTATCCATGCTCAGTGCATTTGCTATCCAGCATTGTCATTGTAAAGCTTAAAAAAAAAATGACTTGAAGCAGGTCCCAGGACTGACATAGACGCTGTCTTGAGACAAGATGCTTAGCAGCCTTCTCACGCTCTCTATTTAAAGCCTGGTGCCTAGTGGTCAGTGGCCACAGGCTTGTGGTTTGTGTGGTCACTGGCTATATAGGACAAAGAAAACAGAACCCGACAAGAAGCTCACTCACATCCTCACATTATCTGACTCAATGGACTTATTTATTTTTTTGGGACGAGATGTGTGGGCTTCGCTCGTCCTACATTGAATCTGAAATAAAAACGTTTATTTTTGGATACAGCAGAATGATGAAAAAATTATACCACGGTGATTAAAACATGGGTTTAAAATAAGGGATGATTATGTAAAACAAGCTCTCCACTGAATTAATTTCACCATTTACTACAGTGTCCTCTAACAAAACAAACAGCCTTGCGTTAAAGTCTGTTAGACAACATTAGCAAACAGAAAATCATTTCAATATTTCTGAAGTTATGCAAACAGTAGTCCCCTTAGAAATAAAGCACATCTAAACCTACATCGCTTTCACTTCATCTGCAGCTACAATGTGAAGCAAGAAAAGCACAGTTCTGCCTTATTGTCTCCACTTATGACTCATACAAAACTCAGTGTCCTGAGAAAACACTTGGCAAACACTACATCTCCATGTTTAAACTGATTTTTTAAATTGTTTTATTTAGCAAAGTATGAAAAAATGACACCATCAACATCGAAGTACAGTTGAAATTCAAGAAAACTCAGGCGGAAAAAAACAAAAATCTTTACAAATTAGACTTTAATGAGTCTTAAGGTAAAAATATTTGACTTTTAAAAGCAGAATAAATAAAAAACTTCCTGACTCAGTTCTGTGCAAATTTCCTGCTACAGCCTTTGTTGATGTGGTTTAGCTTATGTTAGCCAACAATAGCTAATGCTGGTTAACTTAAAATGAAAATTGCTGTGACTTAAAAACTTGAACATTATCACTGCCATAAATATAGTAATACCTGGTAAACACCCCTGGATTTCTAGGCTTCTGTAAAGTGCATCTGCAAACTTCCTGAGGTTTCAGTTTGAACTGTTAAACACTGCCATCTTTATATAATCTTAATTAAGAAGCAAAATTAACAAATTCACCCTGAGGACGACTCAATAATGTGACATGAGTCATTCAATTTCAGGAGACCATTCACCCCTGAAGCACAGGCAATTTATCAGTTTTTCCATTCCTGAATCTACACTCACACACACTGTCTCACACACTTCTTTTTGCTTTCACAAGGAAACACTGACATCACAGCAGGGTGCAGGGTTGCTCCGAAAAAACTGAAAAAGCTTCTGACTGAATCACTAAAACTAACCTTTCCTGCACCATTCAGACGACACGGCATGCTCGGTCGAAACAATAGCCGGATATCCAAAAATAAAAAAAACAAAACAAAAGCCAAAAAAAAAAGGAGGCTTCAAGGATATGCAAGGTTTAGCCTGGAAAAAAAATGTCAGCTGGGGCTGCTCTTGAACTTATTTTATCCTTGAGTGGGGTGCAGAGGAGGGTGAGGCGGGCATGCAAAAAGCAGCGGAGGAGGAGACGGAGGGATGAACAGTGACAGTGAAGACCTGAGCAGAGGAGGAGGAGGAGGAAGAGGAGGAGGAAGAGGAGGAGGAGGAGAGGGGAAGGGAGGGAGTGAAGGGAAAGAAAGATAAACACTTGGACCTTGCCAGTCATATTTCTGTTCAGGGATCGTATAAACATCCTGCTCAGCTAAGAATAACAGAACATCGGCCTAATAAAACATAAAGGGGCACAATGAGGAGGAAGTGGGGTTGCACAAGTAACAAGACAACCTGGGAGGAAACAAACATGCACCAGCTATTACTGCTTCCAGTGTCAGAGAAGGATGAACACCGTGTTCCTCTCTGAGTGGAGTACCTACAGGACTAATTCATTTTTCTTCAACCTGTAAATTTGCCATAAGTTCAGCGTGGGCCACAACGAGTTACCTACGACAACTCCTGTTTGGATGCTGCATCACATTGTACCAGACAGATGGCAGTAAATCTCTTTACCTCTTGAACCAGTCAACATAATGCATACCTGGACCTGCCAGCTTCCTAATGCCACAGCCAGCCAGGCCACAGATGGACGGCAGGTACCAAGACAGATATGCACCGTGTGTCCAAAACCCATATAAGAGGGATTACTGAAGTCTAGAGCTGAAACAATAATTACATTAATTGATGGAAAAGTAATACTGATTTGACTTGACCCCCTCCCCCATCAGGTAATACTGGCCCTGACCTTTCAAAAAACAGTAGGCAGCAGTCACACATTAACAGAAGAAACTCGTTAGGGTCTCTTTCGCCACACCAGTGAGACACCAGTTTCATTCACCTGACTATAAAAAGGCCAAGGCCATGCTAGTTCACCGCTCCTCCGTGCTGTAGCAGCGCTGACAACAGCTCAAGTTGTCTCTGAAACAATCTTCCCAACACACGAGGGAGGATTCGCATCTTGCGTTATCAACATTGTTTCCCCTGTGCCCCCCCCCACCAAAAAAAGTTCGTACTACTACTATCATAAATCTCAGCCTGTGTGGCGACAGGGCAAAGCTGCTGACGTGCCATATGCCAGCGCTGTGCTTTCCACCAGCCGAGTCACACAGCTCTGCAGATATGTGGGTGGTGGTGGTGGAGGGGGACTGGGTAAGACCCCCAGGAGTGTGCAGGAATAAATGGGTTGTATCCAGATGCTTGTTGGTTGACTCTCAGCACTGAAAACACATCAAGGATCAGTTACCTGTGTGCAACAGAGTCCTGAGTGTATGTCTAGAGGCCCTGAGTTTTCTGTGTGCTGTTATTTATATATTTCACTTCACACAGACAGAAACAAACACACATATCTTGATTAAATCTCTCGCTATCCAATCGTGCTACTGATATAAAACTACGGCAGTGAAGAAAAAAGTAAACCCCCGTTTGAAGGTATCTCAAAGGAGTATTATTGTTACAGAATCCACACGAGGCAGCAGTGTGGTTACAGTAAAGAGGTCGATTTTGAACTTCCTGGTACAAACAGAGGCCTGCTGAGGTTTTAACTCTGCTCGGAAAACAGTATTTCAAAAACAACTTGCACACATCCTCTCTACAGAAACAAAAACATCTGATAGATCAGAAAACAGTAATGCTCAAGTAAACAAAAATCCACTCCCGATTTCTGTATCAACAAGTACACTCAAGGAATTATTGTACAAATATGACACTGATAATAATATACTTGTAGTAGCTAGTGTGCATCCATCCTCATCTATTACACCTGCAGCAGAAAAACAAATCTTACTCAATTCACAGTAAAGTAAGTTTAAAAAAAAAGGTCCTGAAAAGGGGTCTGAAGTAAATTTCACAACATAAAAAAGACACCATGAGACCAATGTGACCTTTTCAAATCAACACGTGCAGTGTCTAATAAAGCTGAACCATGACAACTGTAAGGAGAGAAAAAAATAAGTGAGAATTTTGCTTCTTTTTCCAAAACGTGTGCTGTGACATTTCCAATTTCAGGGGCAACACCCCACAGAAAATCTCAAAGGAAACAAGAGTGGGTGTAGCAACAAAGGTGGAAATCACCAAGCAAAAATAAACCACAACTCTCTTTCTATATATATTTGTTTGTTCTGGCTTACCTGTCAGGTACAAAGATAAAAATCTAACGTTTGATATTTGATTCCACACAAAAAAGGAGACATGTGAACAGGTGACAGTGGGAAAGATGCGAGTACTCACCAGTAGATCTGCGGTGAAAATACAGACATGAATTCACACCTGCTGTCAGTTCTGCTGAGGGGATGTTAATCACTGCCACTGACTCTTTAGACTTTTTCTTTCTTTGCTTTTTTCCACCAGGATCCTCAGACAACCCGAAAGTTACTGTGCAACAAATCTGATGTAGGTGAAGACACAACGCAGCTCTTCAAATTGGTGCGTCTGATCAGAACCACAGCCGTGTTGGGTATTTATGCAAGAGGCGTGTACTCGCACGTCCTGAGACACACCTCTCCTCTACACGATCCAAAAAATCCTCAATGGCAGCTCATTACCGGCAGGAGCCAATCAGAAGACAGGTGACTCGTACGCCCCGCCCGCAGCTCTGCTGACGACAACTCGCTCACTGGGAATGGACAGAGAGATACTGCGCGATGCTATTGATTTGTAGTCTCCAAGGCAACAAAATGACAGTCTTACCTTCTCTTGAATGACAAAAACACACTGGTTTTGGCCGTTAGGTAATCCGTGACATTTATCCAAATGAGGAGGAGACAGAGGCAGAGCTTCTGTGCCTGTACTCATTCACAAATATGTTTTCCAAGGGCAATGTCTGCATTTGTCAGT
>OOFC01013330.1:0-31413 GCA_900323345.1 Pseudochromis fuscus | reverse complement strand
TCTCCTCTCCTCTCCTCTCCTCTCCTCTCCTCTCCTCAGGGACAAATGACATTGAGATATTAGCCATCTCCTAGGCAACAGACATTTGGTGTTGGGCCACATCACAAGGTCACAGAATTTCCGGAAATAAAAACACACAAAAAAATGTGAAAACATTTCCTTTTTTCTTGCGCCCTGTTGCTTTATTCTCCACATTTTAACAAACACTCAAAACCCCCACCGCTCCACTATGTAGACCTATGTGATGCATTTACCGATGTGAAGATTGTTTATTTTGATTTGTTTGCACAATTCAAATGTCATGGTAAATGGATGTGTGCAGGGGAGAAGAGGGAAGCCAGAGGGAGTTTGTACAAAGTCCTCCCTGGCTCAGAAATCTTAAATTCAGTCATAAAAATCAGACAGAAAAGAAACAACAGGAGTAACGAGCAAGTAAAAAAAAAAGCCAACTGACCTAATTTTGCTCATATTGGAATGTTTCTTTCCCCCAAGTGCTTTCAGTGGCTTAAAACACTACAAGTCCCTGTTGCAATGAGCGAGAGAGAGAAAGTCACTGCTTTTTTTGTCTTAATTCACTGTTGTGTGCAAAATTAAGCTAATGTGTAATTTTGGGAGATTTAAAAGGATAAGATGTAAGACCTTGGAGGCTTACATAAATACAGACTTAGCAGATCTGATGGCAGTTGAGAGCAATAGGCTGATTTTTAAAGGAAATATTGCCTTAATATTTAAAATTACCAATGGTTGACAAGGTGTAAGTATCTGGATGTGGCATAATTTGAGCCCAGCTGATTTTTTTTCTGACGGGTTATAAAAGTAACTGACATGAAAAATACTCCCTTCAGCCGCTGATTGTTAGATGGACACTTGTAAGATTGACAGCCAGGCTAGATGGATAAGGAGTTGCTGTCTGAAGGAATGGAGAGCTTGTCGACCGGCAGGATATTATGACTGGCTTGTAAATGATGCTGAAATGTACACATATGTGTATGGAGGCCAGAAATACACCATTTAAATAGTCACTGATGAGTTTGAGTGTTTCTATAATTGTGCTTTTCTCCATCTGTAGTGAAGAGGCTTGTACAGAAAAATCAGCTTCTGTTCTATACGGTGCGATGTGAGCCATAAAAATATAAATGTACATCTGGGGAATTAGATTGGTAGTATCTAATATCATTTCAACTTTTCTTTTTTACTATAATTAAAGTAAATTGTATTGCACTTTTAAGATAAAAGTCCATTCCTTTCAGTCACTGCAAATGTTTGGATTAATGAGCTATTTGCATTTTCTCCTTTGAAATATGTTCTACGTGAGCGTTGTGCCTCCCTCGAGACTAAAAGCCGAGAACATGTGATGCACTATCCCCCAGATTTATAATATTACCAGGTGAGAAACCAGTGAGAGGATGTGAGAGACAAAGGGAAAGAAGAGGGGGGGAAAAAACATGCAGATCAATAGAGAGGTTGGTGATACATCACAGCAACAACCTACCACCAGATCCTTTTCCTCTTTTTTAATTAGGACCACAGATATGAAGTACAAGCATGTGCTAGCTTGCATTGATGTTCTTACTGAGGTTAGCCACTTAGGTTTTTCCCACTTGGCAGCATTTTGTGTGGGAATAGCCCAGTGACAAGTATTTACAGTCATTCTCTGCTTTTTTCAGGACTACAATAAATCTAATTTCAGCTACAATGGGCTGTTACTTTATCTGTGCTTTTACAAAAGGTATGAGCTTGTGTCCTTCAGCATGCCACTTTTTTGTTGTTGTTATGAATCCACATAAACAGTTGGAGCAGTGTTTGAACACAAATGTTGTGATACCAACACTGGCTAAAGCCACCCACTGGGGGCCACTGAATAATACATCAAACTTAGTGCATCCGCCTTATGTTACTTTTAATAGTGGTGTGTGTGTGTGTGTGTGTGTGTGTGTGTGTGTGTGTGTGTACATGCAGCAGCGTTTGCACACACCTGCATAAGCCTGAGAGTATTAAGCATGTTAGGTGGTTTGGTGGGATTTGTTTGTAGGGAATTAATTCAGTAGTTCAACAATTGTGCGAGTGCAGTGGAAGGACTTTTGTACACATGCCGCTCACAAGAGCTTACAAGAGTGTAAACATCCTCTGCATTTGTCCACATGCTGCACCAGAGGAGTGTCTACACTCTTGTGTTTCCAGGACATGCGACTGTGTAGGAAGGGTTAGACAGCTAAAGAAGAAGATAATAGTGCTGCGGTGGTGGCAGACAGAACATTTAGGGTGCAGATTAAGCAGATTTATCCCCCAGATTTGAGAGAATCTTAAGAAAATGCTACCGTGCCTGCTTAGTGCTATAGGACTATAGTTAATGATATCTAAACGCAGTTATCACATCACAGGCTTTAGATGCTTCTAAGAGTGAAGATAGAGGCTTTGTGTGTTTAGCACATGGTTGTTTTACTGTGTATTGCTTTCAATCTCTTTTAATCTAATCTCACTTTATCTTTTTTCTCACTGGGTTCGACATGAGAGCAGCCCAACAACAGAGATAACCGCTGTTATTTTGTGCTCATGTGATTGTACACACAGATGTGTGTGTGTCAAGTCCATGATGCATGTTGGACATTAACAGGCTCCCCTGCTGGCTGGCTGGCTGGTGGTGTTGTGATGGGGGTAAAAAAGACACATGTTGTCACATAAACCCAACACAGTCCCCTTTTTCCTTGTTGTCAGCGACAGTGCTTGCAGTGTGCATATATGTGTTCACATGTTATTACAATGACAGTGGGTTCATGTGCATGTTTTCTGTGTCATCCTCTTCTCACCCATTGACACATTTGTACAAATATGATGCAGGGAATTCAAGTAAATTTATAAGCGTCTGCACATGCAGTACAAATGAAGACACACACACACACACACACACACACACACACACAGGGGCTGTATGTGATGTGTCTGTGTGTTCTCTGCCTCCACATTACCTGATTGATTTCACCATAAAATTATGCTCAGTAGCCACCCATTAAAACTCTGATCTCATCGATATGTGTGCAGCATTTGCAGTGCGTGGCACTGAATTATTCACTTCCTCCTCTTTCTCTCACACTCATTTTGCTCTCACTCCTCATTTTTTTTACTCTATCTGTCTTTCCTTGTTTTCATAATTTCTTCGCTTTCCTTCTGGTTTCTCTTTATGTCTCTCAGTTTTATTCATGCACGGCCTGTGTTCACTCCCTCCATCTTCTTTTCTTTGCTGTCCTTCCTTTCTTCCTGCTCACACTCACTTCTTTTTGTCAGCCCCCTCCTCTTCCTCCTCGTCCTCCTCCTCCTTCTCCTCACCACCATCGCTCCCTCTGTCTCCTCTCTCTATCTCTCTCCTGTACTGTCAGCCCTTAGGCAAGTCTCAGCCATCACTCCTCTTCATTTATTAATACCTGTACTCATACAGCCTAGCACACAACGCTGCCTCACATCTCTGTCCACCGTTCTCACACACACATACACACACGCTTGCCGACTGCACAAATGCCCCAGAGGATGCGAGGAGGAGCCCAGTGTGTCCACACACTCACACCCGCTTACTGTGCAGGAAAATGCCCTTTGTAAAAGGACAGGGAGCATCAATCTCCCAGCTGCGTCAGCCTACAGTTTGATGCTCTTTTTGTAGTTCTGCTTTTCCCTGACTTGCATGTGATTGCTCTTTATCGCAGTTACAACAGATTTTACGTTATAATTGCTGCACATTAGTAACTGGTGCGACTGATTGCTTTATAATAATTTATCAATTGTTTGCTCAACTAAACGTCTTCGCTCTCTGAGTTTACGCCAGAGGAAACGAGCGAAAGATACAAAGATGATTTCCAACAGCAATTCCCTGCTATTTGGCCTGTGCTGTTTATGAGAGGTCTTGAGGGAGTCATCTTGTGTACAGACATCTGTCTCGATCAGTATGTAACAATATAAACAGAATTATCAACATGAGAAAAAAAATAATAGATGCCTTATTTTACAACATTATTTAATTTGGGCAGGGCTGTAAATTTTGTAAAATACAGAAAATCAATCAATTGATGAATAAACATTACAAACCTATTAACGTAATAATGTCCTTGAGGCTGTGTCTATCTGTTCTGTCTATATTTAGAGTGAAACATTTTCAGAGCATAAAAACACTAGAGCTGCTAAAGATCCCTAAATGTTAATTGTGGTTGTCTGTGTATATGTGCATGGCAGTTAGCTGGAGTGGTACTCTTGACTTGCAGCTGTTTCCCTGAGCTTCCCCATGCAGCTATATATAGCTCTTCATATGGTGGGATGATGCGCTGAGGACAAGGTTGGAGGCCAGTGACATTGAAAGCATTTTGACTCATGTATTGTAGAGATGTGAATTGCAAAGATGATGGACTCGTGCTGTGTGTGTGTGTGTGTGTGTGTGTGTGTGTGTAAGCAAGAGAGAGAGAGAGAGAGAGGGGGACACTGCCTGTAGGTGTGAAGGCGACATTTGCCTGTGTGCCAGTTTTGTCGCAGGCTTGTGCATGCATATGTATGCGCTTTAGCTCTGCTCCTCCTCCTGTGATTGTGCAGACCTGTGTTCAAACCACCTGCTGTTATGTGGGTATGTTTTTTTTTTCTTCTCTGGGAGCATCAGGAATGTTTATGAAGCAGAAAAATTGGCCTCTTCTCTCTCTCTCTCTCTCTCTCTCTCTCTCTCTCTCTCTCTCTTTGGGTGCGTTCAGCGCCATCTGGAGGCCATCGTGCCGCCATCTCTGCTTCTCCCTCAAGACACTGTTTAGTTCTGCCCATGAGTGACTGTGGAACTGGCCATTTTATTGAATTTGATGATCCATTACGGCTCAAATGGAGGTCCAGCTCCCTCAGGGCAAAGGGGATATTGCATAGGCAGCAGGGTAATCACAAGGAGATTACAGTACCTGCTGACTTTATTGTCAGTCTGATATATATAAACCAAGGTAGTAAGAAGGTTTATAGATTAAAAATATACATCAGTGAGCCTGTCTAGGTAGTTAATGATGTCCAGCCCGCCCACTGGTGTATGGATTGCAATAAGGCCCCAACAATTACTCCTCTGTGATTAAAAAAAAAAGAGCAACACATGATGAACTGTACCCTGGCTGTGTAATAAAGAGAGCGCTGCATATGTAAACATGTAGTCACCACAATCAGTCATAAGCAAATTAGGATTTATACCTGCAATAAGGAGCATATGTGGAAACTGATGAAGATGATCAATGAAGGCAGAGCTTCGCGCGGCTTCTGCAACGACACATCCAGAGTGTGTTCCCTAAATTGCTGTTTGGAGAAAAGCCATCATCATCTGTCATGTGGCGGCCTGAAAGACAGGCGTGTTCATGTTGTACATCTGTATCTTAATAGATCTGATCTGTGGGTTTGTTTAATCTCAGGTTCAGCATCATTAAATCTAAGTTTAATTCAATTTATATCTAAATGTAATTATGTTGTAGGTGAATGTACATGTTATTAAAGTGGACAGAGAGAGCAATTGTTAAATAGTTCGTTATTTTTTAGGTTGTTTGCAAACTTAAGACTTTACTCTCATGTTCACGGAGCATTTCTGCACCTTTTTTTTTATCCGTCTGTGACGTCATGATGTAAATCTTCTGTCCCCAGTGAACACCTATCATGCTCCTTCTCCTTCTTCCTCCACGGGGAGAGCAACGTGTGCACGAGCGTGGAGATCGCCCAGCACCAGCCTGTGTACCACATCACAGAACACCACATCCGCCTCGCACAGACCTCCATCACACCAGTTCAAGGTAATACCACAAAAACCATTTTTATTTGTAGTGTGTTTGTTCACAGAACTAAACATAAATCATGTACAGTGTTGACAGTGAGGTTGATAAGAGGTGTGATGATGAGTCTGGATAATTGGAGCAAGTCTCCACAATGGCCAAGTTGATGCTCTTACTACATGACACTTTGTGGCCATGGAGAAGAAAGTAGTAATAAAGTTTAACACTATAAATCTTTCACTTTAAACTATTTACCAGATATATGAAAGTGACTGGTGTAAGTATATGAAGCTCTTTTTCCATATTATTTTTATATTATATTTCATAATGAAGAAACATGTCAGTGGAGCTCTGTTGCCCAATAGAAAATAATTAGTAAGATCAATTTATTGTTGAATTTTGGTCTTTTTATTGTGATACTATAATGAATTATATTATTAGTTCATGAATACACCAAGACCTTTACTTTTATAGTTGGTCAAAGTGAAGCAAATAATGTATTTTACATACCTTTTGTTGTTCATGGTGTGATAATAACACTTTTTATATGCTAATCATAGACTTTGTTTAATTACTAATGGATGGAGCTAAGAATATGTAGATTCTTGAAAAAAAAGTACAATATTTACTTTAAAATTGTCATGGAGTAGAAGTATATATTATAGCAGGGACCAGGAGTAGGTAGAGGGTAGTTAAGGATTATAAGATTATTAGTCCCTCCACTTAAACTCAGTGGCAAAGTAATGAAATATAGCAAACCAATAAACAATATACAGTTACTGAAGTGCTTGGATTTCTGCATCTCTTTTCTTCCTTTCCATCTTCCCTCCTTACAACCTGTTGTATTGTTTCATCTGTGCAGTGGTCCTGAGTCCATACGGTCTGAGCGGGACTCTAACAGGTCAGGCCTACAAGATGAGTGACCCAGCAGCAAGGAAGCTGATGGAGGAGTGGAGCTACTTCTACCCCATGGTTCTTCAGCAGAAAGAAGGAAGTGGAGAGAAGGAAAAGGAAGAACCAGGCCAGGCCTATGATCGCAACTGTCACGTGGCAGTGGAGGTCATCGTAGGTATGGGAAAAGTAATAAATAGTGAAGAATGCCTCTTCAGTAGCAGAATTGACTGGTGCCATTCGACGGTGAAATCCATGTTCTGCGTTTTATGTCAGCACAAAGCAGTTCATAGTTAAGAACCCTGCAGATTTTTCAGCATGAAAACAGCTTTGAATAAACACATCAGACCGCAGCGATGTTGCTCTGCTAAAGCAAACAGTAAAGGATCAACATCACATTGATTGCTCCCGGTCTTCATGTAGACTCCCGGGCAGTTTGAGCTGGGGTGTTAGTGGACGGGGTGCTTTGACTGCAGTGATCCTCGCAGTCTGTTAGCACGTCTGGGAGTGGAAGGCAGGAGAGGCAGGAGACACTAGGACAGACAGAAAAGAACGATAGGGAAGTTGAGGTAAAAACCCCAGGGAGTTACTCTAACTACTTTGTCTAATCAGTCTGATCCCACAGCGTCAGTTTGACCTGATTACAATCAAAACTCATTTGGATACCAGTGGTTTTTACATCTGAAGAGGAAAGCTTGAAATTATATTGAAGGAGTGGGTGTAAAGGAATTTGATTATGTTTCATATGAGTAAAAAGATTGTGATTATATTAATGAAAAAGGTGCATCAAATACCCTGGATAGCTTCTGTATTATTGTCTAATTATTAGAAAGGTCTAGGTCACTCCTAGCAAAATATTTATGAATTGAGTGGATGGTGTGGGTAAAATTGAAAAAAATTAAATACTGGTTCTTTAACCCGATTCTGACAAATGCTGCCCATTTTAGTTGTTTCATAAGACTCAGTCCTCCTTTTTGTCTGCCTAGGTGGAGTGAGGATGACCTACCCAGCTGCTTTTGTGCTGATCGCCCAAGGGGACCTACCAGTGGAGCAGCCTCCACCTGTTCCTGCTGCTCAGGGCCTCAACAAGGAGCCGAACCACTGCAGTGTACCGCTGACGCCTCCGACGTCACCAGAGCAGCCCTGCTCTGGTAACAAATAACACACACACACTTTCCTGCAGGACAAAACATGCCCTATTATACATATACTGTATGTTGAAAACACACAGAATTTGTAGCACATGCTTCATTGTGACTTTCTGCTTTTGTAATCAGCCTGAGTATTTTGATATACATTTTTAGGAGATATTAAGTAAGTACACAAATGTATAATAAATCATGTTGCTGCTGGAAGTTTAGCTAATTTGCAAAGTGGAGTCTAGGCTGAAGTATGCCAAATCTAACTGTTCATGAAAACCCCATGCTCAGTCCTGTTGTGTGACATCTGTTCCACCCTTCAGCGGACAGTGGCTTTGTGACCTCGGTCTCCAGTGTCCCCACACCGGACAGCAGCATGGGGATCACCAGCCTCAGCCCAAAACATTCTGGCAAGAAGCTGACTAGTCAGGTGGTCCACCAGGCCTGGAGGGAGTGCTATCTAAACCAGCCTCAGCATGTGTAAGTCATACCTGCGTTTAGTTCCTCTGTTTGGTTTGGTTATTATTGAAGTGCAGCGATGCAGCTGAGCTGGTGCCCTCATGGATCTGTTTGTTCCCTTCAGACCGAATCAGACAACTGACGTGACGCCACGAAAAGAAGTGCCAAATGGAGTCACCACGTGGGACTTCAACGATCTGGGAGCACGAGCGCCCTGCAGCTGCTCCAGGTACCACAGAGCCGCACCCAAGCTGTTCAATACTTATATTTATTAGTACAGTACCTGAGCTTTGTTTTCATGTTGCTAGATGCTCCGATAAAGCCATTTTTGTCATTTTCAATCATTATGTTCACATATCAATCGTATTATTATGTTTTCTTTGTTTCAGGTTAAAGCAGCAGAAGCTGAATCCGACCACCACATCCACTGCCAACGCCCAGACTAGTGCCAACCCCACTCAGTCTTCTGGCCCGTCAATATACCCTCCCTCCCTGCCCAAACACAAGACCAGTGACAAGACGGAAAAGGCTGACAAACAGTCCAAGAGGCCAGCTGTGATTCCCTTTCACCATCGTCTATCTGTCACACAGGAGACCCCTCTGGAACAGGACTCACCGGGAGGGCCCCAGCTCGGTGGTCTTGTGACGCTGGAGGCACCAATGGAGCCCATGGCCTCTCTGCCAAACTGCAAGTTTCCCAAACCCCTCTCCAACGGCAGAAAAGCCCCCGAGTCCCTTCTCCATTCACCGATGTCTCCACTTCCACCCACTCTCAGCCCACACCCCAGGGTACAAGACCCAGAGGTTCTGGAAGCACCTGTGGATATGTCTGTCTGTCTGGATGGGAGTGCAGGACTGGGGATGATTACCAGTGAGACAGCAGTGTACACGGCTCTGCTCAGGCAGAGGGAGAACGGAGCTGGCTGGTGGAGAGGCTTCAGGACTCCCAGGACTGATAAGACTGACTTCAGACCCACTGACCTCCCCTGTGATAAACTAGAGGAGCTAAAGACCGAGACAACCACTGAGGGAGCTCCACTTAAGCGGTAGGAGAGATGCACAATAGTGATGTTTTGCAAGATGTTAGGTGCATTTGGGATGAGAAGGGCAAAGAGGAGACTAGATAAAGATACAGACACAGAGATTATGCTCTATTGGACAGTGCTACCAGAGCCAGAATCATACTAAACTTAAACAATGAAAACTGGGGATTTACTTTCAGGTAGTTCTGGACTTAAACAAAACAATAAACTTCTGCTGCATGTTTCTCTTTGTCTCCCTCAGACTATACGCACAGACTCACAAGAGGTTTAAAATCTCAGAGGAGAGGGTGAGGGACCACATCCACACTTTGGGCCTGTTCCCGCAGCCAGGTGTGGAGGCGCTGCGGGAGAGTGGGGATGATCCCTACGACTTTAAGGAAGGAGACATCGAGTACACTTTCTCGACTTCAAAGAGATTAAAGGGTCAAGGGCGAGAAGCCAGCAAGAAGGCGAAGGTAGGGCAACACACAGTTAAACAACAGAAGCATTTCTTGTGTCGTCTCATATTCACATTGTGTTTTTGTTGATAATGAACTGAATTTGAAGTGTTTCTTCTACTTAATCCACCAGGGAGAAGAAATCACGAGCAATGGTGCACTGCCTGAAGGAAAAGATGCTATGTCCATTTTTAACTCTGCTCCAAAATCAGGTATGACCACCTAGTACATATGCCACAGTAGACTCATGAGTGTGGTCACTTATGAGTGTTTCTGAGCTTTATCTCTAAAATTGTATGTGTTTGTTGTAGATGAATCAGCTCAGGATGATGGAGCTGCTAAAGCTAATCCTTCTCTGACCAGAGAAAAGGATCTAGTGGTCAACATTTCTGATCTAGACAACATATTTGATGAAGATGAGGAAGAGCTGGGGGTGAGACATCATGTTTTACACACTATATTCATATGATTATTTTGTTTTTGCATTTACTGATGAGTAATTTAGATATGATGCTGATTCTTATTTAGGTGCATTCCTAGCAACACACTCCAACAAACTTTAACTTTTAAGTTAAAGATTTAGTGACACCAAAGTGAAGTTTTAGTATAAATTCTCTCATTATCCATTATGTTTTATTCTGAGCACAAAATAATGTATCGTATCTAATTGACCCTCTAATCATTTGTAGACTGTTTACCAGAACCAACACTCAACCAAGCTACCGGTGTCGACAGAAGATCGTCATTTTGGGAAAGAAGGGAGAGTTGCAGTACCGTATCCATCAAGTGAGTCACTTTGATGAGTGTTTAGTTTTAAAATCTCAGCGAAAGTGGTATTAAATCCAATTTTTATGCACAGTTACTGCATCCATTGTTTATGTCATGTTTTCTTAATTCCTTTAAACATCTGTGAACTCCTCTTTGCTCCTCTCCTCTCTGTCTCCCTCTCCATTTGTGTCTCCTTTCAGCAGTAGCAGATCTCCAGCGGATGTTTCCCACCCCACCATCTCTCGAGCAGCACCCAGCCTTCTCTCCCATCATGACGTATCGAGACACTCCCAGCCAGGAGCCCCCCGCCCCCAGCGGGGCAACGGACCACCTGCCATCACTAGCCTCCACCCAGCTTACTGAATATAGGATGGAGATGGAGGAGGGTTTGGCTAGTCCCAGGCAGGATGATATCAAGGTAAGTTATGTTTAAAAAGTACAGTTTTACAGTGTTGGGTGTTCATACTACACATGATCAAAGTTTCAAATTATGAGGTAAAAGGAGTCAAAACAGCCCAGTTTAGACAGAGGATGAAATGAGGGACTGAATGAATGGACATTATAAGCTAAATAAGGACTTCTATCTATGCTAAAGCTAGTAGATATAGTAGATCAATAGTGGTTCTGACTTTTCTCCCATTATAACAGCATTTATATTGGTATATTTTGCTTTTTTTTATTTTGGTACATGCACTAAAGTATGAGCTGAAAAAAATGCATAAAAGCATTGGAATAGGATGACTTGTGCTGAATCAAGGGCAACCAACACCAGAACTTGTTGGCTGACTGGCAGCTAGCTTTTCAGACAGCTGGTCAGACTCACATATCATGCTGGAAGTGTTTCAGTAATACCTTTAGCTTGCTAATTGGCTGTGTTGTGAGTCAGACATCTGTACTGGCTGCGGGCTCTGTGTGCTGGGAAATGCTAATTTTAGTAGAATGCACTTAGCCACTATTAGCTGCATCTGCTTGTTAACACAAACAAGTTCCTCCAAACAACATGTATTGTTAGCACAACTCTGCGTGAGAAACAGTGTTGTCAAGTGTTGTTGACAATGTTCAAATGCAGCATAAAAAATTTAATCACATGTATATTACATGTAGAATATATCCTCAGAACAGCTCCCTGATAATCCTTCATTTCAGCAGCACTATGAGAGGACAAGTATTCACTATGGAGCTAAAGCCTGATGTAGCTTATTCCTCTGTCTAACAGAGCCCTAAGTGTCAGTGCCAGACACTTTTATATGTTATTTATCCTTTTTAAGAAACTTAAATATATATTCATGGCTGGATTTGTTTGCAGGGGAAGTTATGAAGCGATGACTCATTCTTTCTTGGTTTTGGTTGGTTAATGGGATTGCTTGTGTTGGACCTGAAGACCACGACAGTGATATTCAAATGGTGTCTATAGCATGAGGACATGCACCCAGCAAGCTAGTCATAATTTTAGAAGCAACAGAGCTTATTCTATGGTAATGACTTCTAGATCCACCAAATACTGTGGTCACTGAGTTTTGCTCAAAAATGGTGAAACATTCCTCTCCCTTGGTTGACCCCTTTGTAAACTTGATTGTCCTTGAGAGCTGATGACGAAACCTTACTAGATAGCTGTATTGTAGTATCAGGGATACATTTAAGAGAATTCTCATATTCCACACAGTGGTATACCAAATGGCAAACTTACATTTTCTTCTCTTTCCAGCCACAGATAGGCTCCTCGATGTTTGCTCCGCTGTCCTGCCTACCCAGCCAGACTCTTCCACCACTTAAGATTCCTGAACAATGTTACTACCGTCCTTCCTGGGCCCTTTTGCCAAAAATGGAGCATTTCCCCACGGTGATGCATCCCCAGAGTACAGCTTTCACCAAGGATGGATACACGTGAGTAGTTACTGTGACAAGCTTCTGGGACCTGGGGCTCGTAAAATGTTACCGTGCTGTTATTCTTAAAGGTTTTATTAAAGTTTTTAAGACTGTTGCGCTGGAGCATGTTGTTTCTGAAAGATTGATAAGAAGAGTGCAGTGCTCTAAGGATGGTAAAGTCAGTTAATTCAAAGGATTTTCCGCTGTTTGGGTGTGAAAAGCTGCATGACCTTTAGGAAATGCTCCCCCAGACAGTTAGACTAATCTTGTTTGTCTGTCTGACTATTCATTTTTGTTTCCTCCAATCCCAGAAACATTCCCAGTGTCAACACCCTCACAGACCAGGAGTATGGCCAAATGAGTGCTACCACTGCCTCTGTGAGCACCACTATTGGCATCCTTCCATCACCTGCTACTCCACGCTTCTCTGTGCCCACCCCACGAACCCCGCGCACACCAAGGGGTATTAACACTGCGAGCTCTGGGCAGGGGTCAGTGAAGCAGGATGGTACTGAGCTTAGCTCACCAGTCTCCACCCCCTCCACCAGCCTTCCTCTTAGCTCTGTAGAGCCTCTCGCTCGGCCGGGACCCTCACTGCCTGAGGCACACAGCCTGTACGCCATCCTTCTCCTTTCAGACTCCGTCCTTAGTGTCTTCAAGGATCGCAACTTCGACAGCTGCTGTATCTGTGCCTGCAATATGAATGTCAAAGGAGCTGATGTTGGGGTGTATATCCCAGATTCCACTTGTGAAGATCAGTACCGCTGTATGTGTGGCTTCAGTGCCATTGTGAACAGGCGGCTGGCCCATGGCACCGGCCTCTTCCTGGAGGATGAGCTGGATATTTATGGTCGAACTTCTGAAGTTGGCCAAGCAGCTGAGAGGAGGCTGGCTCTTTGCCGACGGGACCTAACTATGGGAGACTCCAGGGCCAAGCGGCCGCAGGATGCATCCCCTGCTTCTCCGTCGGTTATGATTCTTTTGCAGGAACTGTGCTCCCAGCCAATATCTTCCCTGGCATCCCTTCATCTTCCCCTCAGCTGTTCCTGCCATGGCCGCAAGGGGGCACTACTCCAAAGCTGGATGTCTGAAAAGCAGTGGGCAGATGGGAGTGATGCCTGTGTTGAGTGTTACAATGCTTTGGAACAGGCACTGCAGTATGTGGATAACCCCACAGGAGGGAAAGTAGATCCAGCTGTTGTCAGAAGTACCGCTCTTCACTCCTGGCCTCACACTAATGGTAAGAGATGTGACTGGGCTGCTTAAGGGGAAATTGAATAAAACATCATAAATCACTGGTCACGGTTTTACTTATACCTATCTGCCTTTTGTACTATCTAAATAAGATGTGTTTATGTGTGTTTTTTTTTTCTTTGATGTAAAGAATCTTGTCAACATGTGCATCTGCTCATGCGTCCTTTTGTGTGTATGTGTGTGCGTGTGTGTCTCTGAAGTGGTGGATATGAGCATGTTGTCGTCACAGGATATGGTTCGTATGCTGCTGTCTTTGCAGCCTTTCCTGCAGGATGCAATCCAAAAGAAAAGAACTGGACGGACCTGGGAAAATATCCAGCACGTTCAGGGTCCACTCACCTGGCAGCAATTTCACAAGATGGCTGGAAGAGGCTCCTACGGTGAGTTAATACGGTATTTGTTTTTATGCAGATGACTATGCCCTGTTTTAGGATTTACCTGTTTGTTATTTGCAATGCTACAAATGTGTAAAAATGTCCCAATCTTTATTATTCTAAGGTTCGGAGGAGTCACCAGAGCCACTGTCCATTCCTACAGTGTTACTGGGCTATGACCGGGAGCGAGACTTTTTGGCATTGTCCCCTTTGGCATTGCCTTTCTGGGAAAAGTTGCTGCTGGAACCCTATGGGGGGCAGCGGGACGTTGCTTATGTTGTGGTGTGTCCTAACAGCCCCTCTCTGCTGGCTGCAGCCCGGGCCTTCTTCCAGGAGCTCAGTGCTGTTTACGAGGTAAGAGATTGGATGCTGAATCAGAGGCATGGTCGAATTTCAACACATACCCGGATCAAACAACACTAAAACTCTGTAGAGATTGAGAAGTGTTTTTCTGATGAGAGAATAACTCTCCATTTCCAGACTTGCCGCCTTGGGAAGCACCGTCCTCTGACAAAGGTGTCCAGGGATGGTCTTGTGCGTGTGGGGGAAGAAGTGGAACCAGAAAAGCTGGATGAAATGGATGTGGACCAGTGGCTGACTGGACCCTGGGCTGGACAACAACATGCTGACAACCTCAGCAAACTTAAACTTTATGCTTATGCCTGCAAGCAGCAGCTAGGTGAGGCTAATCTAATCTGATCTAATGCTTTGTTGTATTCTATTCAGTTTTTTAAATTATTATTATTATCACTGTATGATGATTAACACAGTTTCTTTTACCTTCTTTTAGGTCCCCAGCTCTCAGCTCTGCCTTTGGACAGTGGTCTTCTGTTGCCTCCCAAAGCTCAGCCTCCTGTAAACAACTCAGCTCAGCCTGCCTCCTCTGGGCAGCCTCAGGCCTGGGCCCCGGACGGAGAGCAAGCTCCCGGTGCTGTTAGTTCAGCAAGTGCTTCAACCCCAACTGGAGCAACCTCAGGCCAAACAGGGGAGGCAACACAAGGAGGACCTGCCGATTCTAAAGGGCCTTCTAGTTCCACACCACCAGCCAACACACCAGCAGAAAACCCTGAACTGTAAGACTGAGACTCTATGTGAAATTACCACATTTTAAATGTTGTTACACATATTTGAACCAGTACAACTCTTATCTCTTTTTGCTCTTTTTCAGCTCTTCTGAGCAGTCGAGAATTGGCATCCCTACTGTGGCTGACTCAACGGACAGCCACGCTAACACACCAGCTATTGTTATTTACATAGTGGATGCTTTCCTAAGCTCAAGCGGAGCGAGAAATGAAGCGGGAGAGGAAGAAGAGGGTGACGAGGTAGAGTCAGGTAGCATTTGGCAGCTAGGGCTCCTGCGCTGCTACACAGAGATGCTCCAGTCTTTGCCTGAGACTATGAGACCTGCTCTGGTGCTACAGGTAGGAAAATACTCTGATTTACACTGGGCGGGGTGACACAGAGTTCACGTGTAAGCGTCATTGTTTCTTTACCATTCTCTTGTCTGTTTTAGGTGGTGCCATGCCAGTATCTCCTCCAGCCAGCTAGCGGTGAGAGTCATTTGTACCTGCAACACCTGCGCTCCCTCGCCTTCTCTTGTTACTCTCAGTGCAGACGTCTGCTACCCCAGCAAACCCATATCAAGTCCCTGACTGGCTTTGGCCCAGTGTCCACTGTCAATTCTGTGCTTAAGAGTCCAGAGGTAAGCCGATTCAATGATTTATTTGTATTCTTACATTAAAATAATATATTATAATGAAATGGCTGTAACATGTTTTTTCACCTGAATTTCCTTCTTCAGCATCCCAGCCCACTGCAGCTGTACTCTCCGCCATTTATCCTTGGTCCGACCCGTCCCAAGCAGCCAGAACAAGGAGAAATATGGGCAGAGCTCCCTCCAAAATACAATGTGCTCTTCGTGGGCTACTGCCTGTCACATGACCAGCGCTGGATCCTGGTGTCCTGCACTGACCAGCAAGGAGAGCTTCTGGAGACCTGCATTATCAACATTGATGTACCCAACAGGTGAGAAATTATTATTTATGATCTTAACTCTTTGCAGAATTGTCCTCCCTATTCTCACTGCGTGTGAATAGTGTGTGCTTCATATAATTTAATGCTCTGATCACTATCATCAATTCTTCCCACTTCAGAGCACGGCGTCCTAATGTATCACCGAGGAAGATGGGACTACAGAAGCTGTGGGAGTGGTGTATTGGTATCATTCAGATGACTTCACTGCCGTGGAGAATTGTTATTGGTCGACTTGGCAGACTGGGTCACGGGGAGTTAAAAGGTGGGTGAGATAAGTTTTTCCTGTGTTGTTGAATGAAATATTCTATGTGAGGAATTACACTGAGAGGAAACATACTGTGCCTGTTAGCTGCTAGATGAATTATTTTTTTCCTCCTCTATTGGTCTTCTTTTCTAATGCAAATATGTGAATCAGAAATTACTTTATAATTGCTTCATTTCCCCAAGTACATTTACTAAAAAAAACAAAAAAAAACATTGAGTTTTCATGATATTCAAAGTATTAAGTCCTCATTTATGCTATAATTTATATAATACATTTATCCAAATAATGAATCAAGGATGCTGTAACTCCAAGACTCTTCTTCTTTTATCCATTCAGTTGAAATAAATAATGAACTCTTCCCAACTTAGCTTATCATGTGATTTATGGTCCTGCCCTGGACTCCAATAATGACTTATATTACTTACAATCCTGGTCATAGACATGCACATACGCATAATCATAGTCAAACTTCTCCTGAATTCCTATGTAGTTAATGTAACACTCTTCATAAGAGATAAAATGAAGTGGATTTTTTATATCCTCCTACTTCTAAACATCTGTTATTATCTTTATATTACCTTTAATACACCTGTCCCAAACACACACCTCCCACACTTTGTCTCCACTAGACTGGAGCTCACTCCTCGGGGAGCACTCCCTCCATTCAATAGGACGCCAGCTGAGGGAGGCTTGTCGTATGTGTGGGATCTCAGCTGCTGACTCTCCCACAATCCTCAGTGCTTGCCTGGTAGCCATGGAGCCACAGGGCTCCTTAGTGATCATGCCAGGTGAGTAAAATGGACACTAACTGTTATAGCGATGTCATCCAGCAATATGTAGCTGAAGAAAACTTTAAAGATTAGTAGTGCAGTTCATCTTTTATAGCTAATTTAAATAAATATTAATGCAGGATATAGTATAGTTATATACCTGACCTCTTCTGTGTTTCTGTATGTCTCCAGATGCAGTAACCATGGGCTCAGTGTTTGGCCGCAGCACTGCTTTGAACTTGCAGACGTCGCAGCTGAACACACCTCAGGATGCTTCCTGTACACACATCCTCGTCTTCCCAACGTCTGCCACCACTCAGCTGGCACCCAGCTCCTACCCTACAGAGGACAATAATGGTAGCGACCAGCAGGATAACAGTCACTCTGCAATTACACAATTATTTAGTTCACTTTAGAAATAGATCAAACCAAACGACTGTACAAATTTAATATCATTTTGTACCATTAGATGGCGTTTTTGTGCTAAAAGATCCTCTCCCAAATTAATAATGTCTTTTAAACTTGGACTACTTTTTTTAAAGCCATGCTATTTTATTGTAATATTAATGATGTTAGTAAGCAGTGACCTAAAGCTGGGGTTACTGTTGTTAATGAACAACAACTGTGCTGACGTTCTTTCCCCGTTTCTTCCCACAGACGACATGTTTGATCTTCCCTTCCCTGATGAACTGGAGAATGACATTGGCCATGACATGATGCTGATCACAGGGAACCTTCACCCTTCCCCCAACACCTCTCCTGTGCCCTCGCCTGGCTCTCCGTCCGGGATGGGAATGGGATCACATTTCCAGCACACCAGAGTGAGTCGGAGTGAATCAGTGGAAAGAAATAATCCTACAGAGGCTTGAATCACATGACAGGATAAAACAAAATTGAACACAATAACACGCCCTCACACATTAAATGTAAAAAACTAACATTACTATTTAATTACTGTTTTCAAAAAACTTGTTGTGTGAACTGAGAACTCAAGATATGGCCTGTAGATACCAAGCATGTGTCTCACGATGGACAACTATTTATTACACAGGTATTTTGAAATGCATACCTCTTCAGGTTCAGATTTGATTTTGTACTTGGAGGGATGGGAATTTCATCTCTACAATCTTTACTGACACTCTGCACTTCATATTGTCAAACAAGAATCTGAATTATACTTTTGCCCAGTGTAATAGATGCAGAGGAATTTGACTTGGAGGCACAGGATAACAGATGTGTGGACAGCCTATATTAAATTATATACAGTGCTGACAAACTGTGTTAAAATGCAAATACTTGTGTTCTTTAATCAAATAAATTAAAAAAAGCTGAACACCTCGTAAAACATTGGGAAATTTGTTGGTTAACATGTTTTTGAAGTTACACTTATACTATATACTATACTATACACTATACTATACATTATCTTTGATTTTTTGAAAAATTGCATAGTACAAGTTGGATATGTCTGACTTGACCTGAAGTATTTCAGTATAGCTCTTACCAACAACAGGCTGATTTTCTGTGGCAATTGCTGAACTACAGTATAAGCTACAGCAGACTGATTGCTATATAACACAAATATGCAATAATATTAACTTTTATAACCACTTTTCGCAGTACTCTTTTTGGCTTTCAGCCTTGAAAAGAACACAAAACCTTAACAGAGTATTGTTTAAGGAAGACAACCCACAGTTGCTCCATAACACAGACTGGATGTGGATGAATAAATGATAAAGGCCGTGAGTCCATATAACAGTGAAGGGTGTAATTATTTGCTGGACTTCTCCTGTGTCTGCAGAGCCAGGGAGAGCGCTTGCTGTCCAGGGATAATCCCCCAGAGGAGCTGAAGCAGCAGCCGCTGGCTCTAGGTTACTATGTCTCCACTGCACAGGCAAATGGACTTCCTCACTGGTTCTGGGCCTCCTGCCCACAGGCTGAGAGCCAGTGTCCACTCTTCCTCAAGGTACTTGAAACACTGCATGTGTGGGTGAGAATGCCTGTGAAGCTTGTATGATTTGGGACGGAGAGAGAAATGCACAAACATGAATAGAAATGTGGATTTATTGAAAATTGAGAGTAGAATTGCTTTAATTATTTGGTTACACCTTCTCACTACAGCCAAGCTTCAGTATTTGAACCTGTGCCTTGTATTTCTTCATTTCAGGCCTCTCTCCACCACCACATCTCCATAGCACAGTCAGATGAGATGGTGTCAGACAAGAATAAGAGGACCCCTCACCCCTTAGACTCAAAGACCACCTCTGATGTGCTCAGGTAAATCCATAAATTGAACTCTGCTAAACCCATATTGAGAAGGATTAAGGAGTTGGATTAAATAGCTTTAATTGTTAAATGGAAGAAATTCTTATTGCGTTGTGTTTGTCACACCCAGGTTTGTATTGGAGCAGTACAACGCTCTGTCTTGGCTGACGTGTACTCCTGCCACCCAAGATCGCCAGTCCTGCCTGCCCGTCCACCTGGCTGTGCTGACCCAGATGTACAATGCCATCCTGAACATGCTTTAGCTGTGTGAGATTCAAAGACAACTCCTAAGGACTTGATGGTTACCTTCCTTTGTTTCTTCTGTGCCTACGCCTCATTCTGACCACCAGAGAGCACCAGAGCTCTTCTGCTGTTTTGGGTAGACATGGATTTAATTGCCAAAAAAAAAAAAAGGACAGGGCATGTCAGACTATCCTATGCCTGGAATGTATTGAATAAGAAGAATGAAATGCTCTGAACAATAACGTTGGTCAACCATGACACAGTGCAGTTCAGTATGTACGTTCAAAACTGGTTTTGTGCCCGGGATGGTGCTTCTGAGGGCCAGACAGTCGGATCTACCCAACTATACCGATCAACTATACCGATCGCATCATGTTCTGCATGGGCAGCATCTCTTCGAGGCGTTTCAAGCATCCATGGATGGCATCTCTGCACGAGCTCTGTGCGGTTCTTTGTACACCTTCACCTGTGAAAACGGACATCTGTGCAGGGCCACGTAACTCTCCATCGTACAACCAGCAAAATGGCATGAGAACAGAAACACATGGCTTTGTTACATCAGTGGTGATTTTACTTTTTTTTTTGTATAGAACTGCACTGTTGAGCTTTTCGGGACTTGCGCTTGGTGGCTGAAACTTTGACCCTTTTACTCTGAAAGGGGGAACCTATCCTCCCTCTTCACTCCAGAGGGGGAAGAGTTGAATAATGGCACTTTTTTCCTCACCTTCCAAAGTGTTGTAGATACGAACACAATGGAAAATAATTGACCAGTTAAGACATAGAGGTTGTTTATAATGTAAGGCATACATTTACAAAGAATTGAGACTTATTTTTAATATTTAAAACAAGAAAAGGAGAAACTTAAACAAGGCCTTTTTCCCAGTTGACTATTACATGTCTTGGGATCTGAAATAAAATTTGTCATTTTATTGCAATTGTAAAGATGCCATATTTATACAAATTATATCATGTCATAGAATTTGATATAAATCTATCTATATATATATCTATATATATATAAATATATGTATATACATAAATATATATTACCTCTTCCAAGCAGGCACTTAAGGATAAGGGGGATGGCCACAGCCGTCTCTTTAGAAGTGGACACAGTATGAACATTTATCAGAGAAGATGCATTTCAGTTCCTTCTTATTTTCTACAGATAGTGAACATTTAACCTTTTTATTTAATGAGTTAAATTAAATTGATGCAGGAGATACAGTATACTGTATATTTATAGTGTTCCTATTCTGCTAAAAGAAACTTGAAATAGGCAATAAAAGACCATGGTATTGCAAGGTTATTAAATATTTAAGAACGATGCTTTATTTCATTGGGTCTCCTAAATGATGTCAAGCAAACCATTAGAAAGGCCTGTCTCTTCAGCTTCCCTCCGTCTGCTCTTTGTTAGATTCCTAGCATGTTTGTATATACACTTTTCAGCTATGTTTTTGGACTTTCTTAAAGCTGTACATTTCATGCTGGTCGGTTTACTTTTAAGTAATTCATATCAAAGTATTTTTTTGCTTTGAGCTTTTTTGATATACAGTATACAGTGCAAAACTCATTTAATTACAGCCAAGAGGTTAAAATTGCCAAGTGCGTATACACAAATGTACAGACAAAGGCAACTTTGCAAAAATTTGTTACATCTGTCATCACTTTGAATATCAAACAGATCCACTTTAGTGGCAGAGATCTGTTACTTTTACACTCTTTTTTAGTAAATTATTAAAACTCTTGAAAACGACGTTGTGTTCAGTTTCCTCTTTTAATACAGCAGACTGTAAACCACAGGCTGTTCGATATTTGAATTCAATTTCAGACACTTTATTTGGGTGGTTCGCTGGTAGAATGTAATAAATGTATATAATTTATAAGTGCTGCACTACGTTTTCAGATACTTGAGGATTGACTATTTCCATTTCATGTTACTTTATACTTCTGCTTTCATATTAAACATTTCATCCAAAACTTAGGATGCATTCTCAAAGTGGATTGGTATTTGTCACTCACATTTACTTTTATTGCTGACCATATTAATGTATTGGTAGGTAACATACAATGTGATGTGCATGTGAAATATCTAACGGCTCTTAATGCTGGAATTAGAAGAAAGGTCTGTACTGTGCCCAAGTCAGGATTCACATTAAGATCTGGTTCAGGATCACATGACAAATATTAAGTTAATTATTTCTATAGTTTCTGTCAATAAGGTTCATAATAGTTCATATCCTTTTAGAAATGCAGGATGTCGTTGCTCTAGTTAGACCAACAGCTCAAACGTGAAATGGTGTAAACGCTCACAATTGTCAGTACTAAATAACAAGATATGTCCTTCACTACACTGCTGTCAATAGGTGCCAGTCACTGTCTCTTACATTGAATGCTTTGCTCCAACAATAAGCTCTAAAGCCTCCTTTGTGAAAGACGAAGTGTGCAAATACGATGATACCTGCCCTTTGATGAAGAACATTGTTTACTGACTAATTCATTAGAGCAGATGAAAATGATGAATGAATCAGCTGAGTGACTATTTCCTCGCTTATGTCTTTTCTGCTCAACAAGATAGTCTGGCTTTATAGCTCGTGTATAGCGCACACTTTGCTAATAGCTGATTGGTTTCCTTTAGAAACCACAATGAAATTAAATAAGGGCTTTATCCGCACTTAGCCGTGTCAGTTGGCACGCATCAGTGTTCAGAGATATTCACTGATGAAGGAAATGTCAATGAGCCATGAAATCTGAATAAACTAGAGCTGTGTGAAGATTGCTGAAAGCTGGTAGATTTTATAAAGTGCTCACAGGTCTGTCTCCCTGTCTCTCAACTGCAATTTCAAAATTAATATAAAATCCAGGACAGCTATCACATCATAGGTAAGTCAACTGCATGTGAAGACGTAAGGCTGAGTATTACTCATGTCGTGGTGATCGAATCTGTTGACTGACTCCCATTATGGCCACTTGACTTCTTTATGGGGACAAAAAAATAAGTTGTTATCATGTCAGTTTTAGGCTCCTGTTTTCAGAGTTAGGATAAGGTCGGCATTAAGGTCAGGGCTGGGGTCAGGGAGTAGAATTGTTAAGGTAGCAGCAAAATGAATGTATGTGTGTGGGGGTGGGGGTGGGGTTCAAGATTGTGAAGGACTACATATGAAAAATAGTAAATGCATTTATCAAATAAATGTTAAGGACTTTTAAATAAGTTTATTGTGTGTATGTAATAATGCTAAATGATGTCCTCACAAAGCGAGGTAAAAGCCACGCTCCTTTTGTGTGAAGCAGTGGGGAAAGAGGGAAAATGAGGTTGTGAAGGAGGTTGTATTTGACCATCAGGGTCACATAAAATCATTGAGAGGAAAAAAAACTGCATTTCAAAAGAACCTAGAAAAGCTTAGCGGACAACAAAACTAGACAAAAAGTCAGTCTTTGGGGGACTGGGCAGCTCGAGGACACTATGAATGAAAAGCAGCTGAAGAGTAAAAGCCACTGAAGAGTCACTTGTCGTGGTGGGGCTGTCTAATGGCCATCACAACTGGAGGAAGTGGACTCTTAATTGACTGCAATGTGTTTTCCACAGATGGCCTATTAGGCCACGGTCATTCACCTGTTATCTGGCTTGCCAAGTGCTTTTTTTTTGCAGCCGAATGGCATACAGACTGGACAAAGGAGGCCAGGGTCTGGTTTGACATAGCATTAGTGCAAACTCAATTAGAAGTCAATTACATTTTAGATCGCTTTTCTTGCAACAGTACACCACAGAAGATGACAAGTTGGTTCTAAAAAACACCCTGAAGTATGGCGGGCTGTCATTAAGCCGAACACTGATTTGTAGTAAAAATAGTGTTTTAGTTTGATGTTTAGAAAATCTCAATCAGAATCAGACAAAATCAGAAACTTTATTGATCCCTGAGGGGAAATTGTTTCAGTCACAGTTTCTCACACTGCAGAAAAGACAAGAATAGAAATAAAAATAAGAAATAAGAATGATAAAAAAATTAAATGAAAAATTACTTTCAATATGACAAAAATTATTCCATTATGAAATAGTTACATGTATATATACATATATATATACACATACATACATATACGCACACATATATATTTACATACACATATACACACATATATGCATATATACATACACATTCACTGACACATAGATACATACACATACATATACGCATACACATACCCCCTGCACACATGTATATTTGCATAATTGTATTAGTGATATTGATTATATTATATTGTAATATTGTAATTTGCACAATGTAATTTTCCCACAAAGTAAGTGCCCATGTGCAAATATTTAGGTGCACAAGTGTCCAGTTGGGAAAAAAAAATCAACTGATTCAACTTTGTTTTAACATTGTGATGCTTATGTTTTTGAGTCCAAGTCACAGTTATTTTGGTAGATCTACCAAGCTACACGGACACACACCAAACCTGTCTCCAAAAACAGCCCTGTGGTGGCCGACTCACAGACGCACCAGTGAGATGCTGCTAAATTATTTCAGGTGAGGAGAGAAACAGTGAGTGCACTTCAAGGTTCACCAAAATGGCTGATCATTACGACTTCACACAACAAGTTCTGCAGGATTATCATAGTTTAAACGTCTGTGTTCTGGCTCCCAGAGATGCATGAAGTCTGTCACTCCACAGAGAGAGAGTGAGAGTGCTCCTCTTGCAGGCGTGACTTTGGCAGGGCTCAGCCATGTGCTGTTTGACATGCCCTCTCCCTCTGAAGTGGAGGCAGCTGGGGGCTGTAGGTTCACACCACTCTGTGGATGGCTGTAACACTGCTGATCTTCCAAAGGTTGAAGAGAGGGGCAAAGGCACACACACACACACACACACACACACACACACACACACACACACACACGTACACACTCCTCAGATACCTTGCTGTCTGTCTGCTGTCTGTCATGGCAGCCTTTAACCTGTGCCTATGTGGGGGATGGACAACGTGGTAGGTCCCGTGTCGGCCTGACCTCTGATATGCCAGCCAGGTCAGGGAGGGTTCAGAGCTCCGTGAGGGCTGTGGGTGGTACAGGTCAGGGTCATCACCATCCAGCATGAGAGCATGAGTACTGATGTGACCTGTGAAGATGCCTGGAACTAATGTCCTGGATCTAAGCTTGCGTAAAGGTTTATTCTGCTCTTATAGAGAAGATTAAACAATTTAGTCCACTTGTGATTTAAAAGTTAGACTATGATCTAAAATAGATTTAAAATATCAACAAAATCTGACCTTCAGGCTTCAGGGCCATTGGTCAGAATATCACTTGGACTGCTCTTCTGTTCACAGTACAGAGGAGTGCTACACAAAACACTGCATAAAGTTTCCTGTCCAAACAAATAAAAAAAATCTGGTATAATGATCAAATGTTTTTATAAGATTCTCCCAATGTCACCACATGATGTCAGCCATGTTCAGTCACTAGTATCAACACAGCTGGATTATGTCTTGGTAGAGGTTTGCACTCACTCAGTTTTTTTCTATATTGTTCTTCAAGGGTCAAAACACTCTTTGCATCTACACCACTTTGATTTTCAACAAAAATAAAGGAGCAAATTAATAAAAAAAATATGTTGGTTGGTGGAGTTGATCCAGCCCTGAAATATCTACTAAAGTCTCCTTTAAATTTGCCCTAATAGTGCAGCTATCCATCTGTATTTTAATAATGGGAGGAAATGTGCAGATATCAATATCTCTTCCCATCGCATCAATAGAGGAACCCAGTTGCTATTATTGGGTCATCAGTATTCATTTCAATTAGAGCCCTCACTTTCCAGTGCTCCTGTGCTCACCCAGCTCCAGCCAAGCAAATCCTCAGCACATCTTCCAGATGGCTCCAAGGAAATGCAGCTCTTGGCGCAGCTCGCACTCAATGCAGAGAGCCATCAACAGCTTTTGTTTAAAGCGTCCCTGCTGAAGCGACAGAACATCTGCCAACTCAGCACGGCAGCTCGTTTGAGAACATCTGATTTTGTCTGGGAGTGTTTTCCATCTTCAGCCTTTCTGCATTTGCATAAATAGTTTTTGTCGAGGGGGGGGGGCAATAAGGAGCACATGGAGTTTGCAATTTCCTTTCCTGTAAATCTCTCATTGCAAGGTATTACATCCTTCAAGCCGAACGAGAACTCCACTTAACACTTTAGCCAATGTAAATAAAGGAAGATAAAAGCTCTGTGGACTTCAAAGCAGCCTCTGTGCGCCCCTCTCTTGCACACATCAAAACGCTGGAGAGAAAACAATCTGTCATTTATGTCGGATATAAAAGTTTGAAGGACGTTAATCCCCCTGATGACTGTACACCACAAGCAATCCAGTACGGCTGAGTGGGGAGTGTAGCGCTAAGGATGAGGAATGAAGTTTTACACTAACTCTGTGAAAAACTGAATCATTGTTTATGGATGTGGCTGCCATGTGCTTTACTCGTCTTTTGTTGAATGCTACCTTTTATTTTTTTTATCCTCTGCTATTACCTGCAAAACAGAGAAAATCTCACATTTACCTCCACTAATTAAAGCTCTAATTTGAACTTTAATTTTCAAAGCTGACACATCAAATACAACTTAAAATGGTCCTTTAGATGGTTGGAAAATGAAAAATGTTGCATGTTATGTAAATAAAGACACATTTTTTCTGAACCAGAGGTGAAATTCATCAAATCTTAAAGGAGAGAGGATGTAATTATGTGCTCCACAGCATACTATAAATGTAGCAGTGCAGAAAAAATGAATTGTTTGGTGCTTAGTCATTAGTCATCCTGCTGGAGGATGTGACACTCACTGGAAATATGGAGACTTTTATCTACGAATCTCTCTCTTCAGTCTGGCTTTTATTTAGTTTTTTATAATCATTGTGAATTTATGTTTATTTCTTCATCCTTTATTACTTAACTACTCATTTTTACTGCTATTTTTAATACTTTTATTTATCTTTAGCTTTGGCTGTAAAGGTTGTTTTGTAAGAAAGGTGGTATAGCCTATAAATAAAGCTTGATTGATTGATAAGTATGATTTTGAGGTGATTACCCCACCCCCCTTTTTTGTAAGAAAACAATACAAGTATGTCTTTCAGGTATTAGTTCATGTATTAAAACTAAGCAGCAGTAGGATAATAGACCCATAGTCAAGAATCAGACGATATGTGTGGGCGTGGCTGTAACATATTTGCCCAGATGATTTGGCTCTGTCACATTTTCCACATAAGTCTGTCAGAAAGCCGACAGTCATAGATGCTTAACCGAGAGCTTGTAACAGATGTTTGTCACTGATCATCACATCACAGACATATCAAAGCACTGCTGTTCCTTATTATAAGATCGCCTCTTGTGTTCAGAATAAAATACTAGCATTGATTCATAGTAAGTCAATCTCTTTCCTGTTTTTGGTTGTTTTTTCTTATTCACAACAAAAAGAAGAAGATAGTCTGTTTTACTAATTCTTAAAACCAATAAGCCATCGGACACTTCAGCCCCCACTTGGCATCATGATGAGGCCTATCAACGCCTCTGAGATGTAAAACACGGCCTCTTCTGGGCTCATTGTTTCATTATTTCATTAATTATTTGACCTGATTATCAGGAGGCGGTTCCACTCCACAGCTGTGATTGGCTGAGACATGTTTGAAGTTGCTGTAAAACACAGCGGCACACCTGCGACTGGATTACTCTGAATTTCAATGTTATGTTGGCCGATGGAAAACTGCCACTCACACTGGTAATTATACACTCCTGTTTGTGTCGCCTAGCAACCGCAGTGTTTTCTTTAGCAACTATTGTTCAACTGCATTATGGTTGAAGCTTATTTTTGTATTTAATCATTATTCGATAAAGTAAAATGATGAAACGTCTTTACTGTACTATTCTTGGTATAATGTCCACTATGAAAACTTGAAAATGACTCATAAGATACATACATTTTATTGTGTTTTGATACATTTCCTGGAAGTTTATGCATACATCTATAGGAAGTAAATGTCCAAATGAATTAGTCAAGTCACAAAATCTCAACAGCAGTTTTAAAGTTAGTGCAATATTGAAAGTAAAAAGCTTGAGCTATGAAAAAAATATGTTTTAAAAAGTCAAAATGTGTGATCGGACTTGTCTAGATCACAGATCAACATGTTTTTATGCAAGGTGGAGTCAGCATTCAAACTTGTCTTTTCATTACTCATGCAATGTCCTCCATGCCCACAAGGGAGAGTCGTTAGTCAAGAGATGAACCGTGCATTTGCATATACCAATCATATGAACACAGCCTGCTCACATGACACATGTAGGTTCAAAATAACATTGTTTTAAAGCTTTCCAATTTTTTAATTACTTTGTGACCTATTAAAGACTCACAGCGTTCTGTTGTGTCTGTCGTAAGGAAGCGATTAGGCCGCACACATGAGACAACCGCTGACACAAACAAGTGTGCACATGAGGACACATAAGGACAAAGTTATTGAAGTTAACAGATTGCAATAGAGTTGTAAAATTTAAGACTCTGGTGTGTCTTAACCCGAGGGACAAACACAGACAAACAAACTGCAGAGCTGGTTCACCAGTCCACAGTCCTCCTCATGTTGACTGAAAATAAAAATCCATCCACTTTTCGTAAGCTATTCAGATGGAAAGATGTTGTATTGTGTGTGAACAAGGTCTGGAGCAGAAAAAGTCTCCCAGATCCGAAGGACTGTATTTATTTCTCAAGGCCTTTTGTCATACATATTATTATGTGCAAACTTATCTCAAGCAGCATTAGAATAAAGCCGAATTCACAAGTTTGGACAAGATCAGACTAAATATAAGCCTTTTTCTTTTAGAGGATGATTAAAGAAAACTACTTTGACATTAATATTTGTTGTGACGTTCATCTCGTAGTGATTTTTATCCTTTAAAACCAAGTCAATAACACTCAGAAAAGACCCCTCTCTTGCTTTCTGTCTCCCAAACAGGAAAGAGGGATAAAGTCAAGTGCCAAATAAATAAAAAGGTCCTGCCAGAGGCACTTACGCTGCAATCTCCTGGAAATCGTGTCTTAGCTCAGCTAGTCCACTCAAGTCACATTGGAGAATGGGCTCCAAATCAAAGCCAGAATTGCAAAGCCCTGCAGTCATTAGAAAGATAGGGAGTGAGGAACACATAATAATGATCCATTAGCTTTCTCTTCTTGCATATTCTCAGAATCTGCCTCTTATGGTGAGATAAATCAGCTTACTAGCATGACTGAAACCGAGAACATAAGCATACGCTCCATCTTTTCCTGCTTTCCAGCTTCCTTTTGTTATTCAGGTGGAGGATTTACAATTGCATGTAAATCAACACTATTATGGTGGAGACATTTGATGAAACATTCTCAGACCCAACGTCGTGCCTGTCTGCCTTGATGATCATAATAACTGACATGCTATCGGGGAGCCGTGTGCTTCCTCGTGCCATGAGTCCTGTGTATGGTGATTATCATTACAATAACAATGACAACATTCATCTTTTTGAAATAAAGCCTTATTGGCTCAGCGTATCAATACTGGAAAAGCTAGGAGGCAGAGGTGATCCTCACTTGGCCGCTCGAGCAGTTTCTCTCTTGCTCTCTGTCTTTTCCCCTCCTTTGCTTTCTCTGGTTCTAATTTAGTCGTCCTAATCATAAAAGCATCAGAGAGCTGCTGTTGCAGAGTAAACCAAGAGGTGAAACGTGCCCCTAAAAATTCCATTTTCACTCAAGTGGACCAACACAACAAGAAACACGCAGTAGACAGAGGCAGACGTCTCTGCTGCCAGATCAAATGGCAGAGGGGTTCATGATTAGAGACAGACAACAAACAGGTCTGCTGGTGTGTGTTGTGGTTGTCCCAGTAAGCATGCACGGTGAGGTACACATCGACGTGTATTTGAAGCTTCATCTTTAAGCACACAAACACCCGGACGTGTTAGATTTTACAGTCTCTCTGCAGGCTCCGAGCCCATACCTCCCGGGCTTGAACGGATGCTGTCTATCCATATTCTCTGCCATTTCATTCCCCATCTACTGTAAGCTGCCAGCCCCCCTGATGGCATATAATTTGAGTCATCAGTCTCTATTTCTATGCAGCAGATGCTTCCCCATGTCAGCAGGCCCCCTGAAAAAGCAAGATGGAAAGCCCTCCTCTTTTAAAGTGTTGCACACGAGTCCCCCTTCTCTCCTTTCCTTCCCTCACCCACGTCAACCTTTACAGTCCCTCGGGACACTGTCCCGCATCCAACCGTGATAGTGGGAAAACATATTTTAATCGATGCCCGTGTTTGTGTGTTTGAAAAACAGTGACACTGGCTTGACGCACAGGAACAAAAAGCCAGTTAGTTATTGTATTTTTGTGGTTTGGCTTGATGACTAATTTATCCTGAAACATAGACCGGGATCCTGGAAGCCTCTGAAAGCCCGGTAAAAGACACTAATGGAAGGTGATTAATAGGCAACTGTGGTAAGTGATTGCTGTGATACTAGTATCGCCACTGATGCAATGTGATTGAAATGACCATGATGCATAAACCTATATCATTTTGCATCCCGGGGAGCAGAGCGGTGTAGAAAACAAGATTTTATCAGTTTATTTATTTGGTAGAGATGGACTGAATTGTAAAAGCTGCCTCTAAATAAAGCAGAAAACTATTTTAACCACAAAAGGAAAGAAAAACTAGAACTATCAGAGCAGCTTTTCGAAGATGGTTAAAAATAAGAAATATATTCAGTGAAAATAATAATTACTATAGTTTTGCTACAGAGAAAGAAAAACACCTTCAGACCAGGCAGGGTTAAAGTCACAGGTTTCCTCTCTTTTTTTTAAATCAACTGGGGAAATATTTAACTGTGACACTCCTTTATTTTATTTATTTTGTCACTGCTTGTTGCTTTTTTTTTGTCGGTCGTTTATCTGCTCTCATTTCAACCGCGTCCAGCATTTCGCATATAGATGAAAAGAATAAAAACACCTTGAAATAATGTTTAAAATTTAAAAAAATTATGACAGCCATTTAATATTGTCATACGCCTCTCAAAGTTAATATTGTTGGTGATATTAAAAAACAGGCAAAATATTTTTCATTAATCAAATCCCTTTTTAAAATCCTTGCACAAATAGAGATAATGTAGATAAAAGTAAGTACAGCTCTCTGCCAAAATATAAGAAAACAGACTCATATTATTCCTTCTTGTTGGATCAATGAAAATTCAGATTTTTTTTTAAAGACGAGGAAAAACTCCCGGACTCGTGTGTGATGTCTGCAGCGCTAATGAGGGTCGACATGTTTTCAAACTCCCCTCAGGAGCGACCTGCACAAACTGTTTCAAAGAAAAACCATCTCCTCAATCGCTCCCACGTAATATTTCCTTCTCCCTCCGTCCATTGAGTCTGGCTGGATGAAGAAAATTGCAGGGGTCATTAGACAGAAAAAAAGAGAAAAGTGTCACAATTTTCTTTGGGAATTCTTTGAACCGCGCGAGGGGATGTTATTGTATCAATTTTACTTGATAGACCCAATTAGGCTGTTAGGATCTTCCTGCTCAACCCAAATGGATTTTGTGCTAAAACGCTTCTTGATTCTTAACATCAAAGTTGATTTAACAAAAGTTTATTTTGGTTTTGACAAAATAGATTAAGACTTTTAAAGTCGGGGAGCTTAGTTTGGGCATTATAACAATCTAACAATCAGCGTCAGGAAAAAAACCCCAAAACATTTTGTATGAGCTACAATCGGATGAATTGGCTTTTAAAGAGTTATCAGTGGGGCTATGAGTGGAAAACATAGAAATAAAAAGCAAAAGGCTGCCTTAAAGTGACTCACATGGTGAACATAAAT
>OOFC01013329.1:50617-90114 GCA_900323345.1 Pseudochromis fuscus | reverse complement strand
CAGAGGGGGCAGGTCAGTGAACGCCTCACTGCTTACCCTCCACAGGAGGCAGGTCAGTGAACGCCTCACTGCCTACCTCCCACAGGAGGCAGGTCAGTGAACGCCTCACTGCTTACCTTCCACAGGAGGCAGGTCAGTGAACGCCTCACAGTTTACCCACCAAAGGGGGAAGGTCAGTGAATGCCTCATAGTTTACCCACCAGAGGGGGAAGGTCAGTGAACGCCTCGCTGCTTACCTCCCACAGGAGGAAGGTCAGTGAATGCCTCACAGTTGCCCCACCACAGGAGGCAGGTCAGTGAACGCCTCACTGCTTACCTCCCGCAGGAGGAAGGTCAGTAAACGCCTCACAGTTTACCCACCAGAGGGGGAAGGTCAGTGAACGCCTCACAGTTTACCCACCACAGGAGGAAGGTCAGTGAATGCCTCACAGTTTACCCACCAAAGGAGAAAGGTCAGTGAACGCCTCGCTGCCTACCTCCCACAGGAGGCAGGTCAGTGAAAGCCTCACAGTTTACCTACCACAGGAGGCAGGTCAGTGAACGCCTCACTGCTTACCTCCCACAGGAGGCAGGTCAGTGAACGCATCACTGTTTAACCTCCACAGGAGGCAGGTATTTTTTTTTCTTTTATTTCTAAGTTTTTCCACTATTTCCACATTTTTTCAACTATTTCTGTTTTTTCCTACTATTTCCAGCCTTTTTTAACTAGTTCTACGGGTTTTTTTAAAGTCTTTTCAAACTTTTTCCAACTATTTCTACTTTTTTCAACAATTTTTTACTAATTTCAACTTTTTCCAACTATTTCAACTTTTTTCTACTATTTTCAACTTTTACCAACTATTTCTACTTTTTTCTACTTTTTCAACTATTTACACATGTTGTAATACAATTTTCAGCAATTTTTTCTCCAGCTTTCAGCATTCACACGCATTTTCTGCAGGAAATGCATTTTTCTAGTTGTCTATATACTTAGTCTTTTCCAAAACAGAAAAATACAAATTTGAATGAACTTCCAGTAAAACATAAACCTCCCCTTTGTGTTCATAGTTGAAGTTTTGTTTCAAGCACATCCTGGCCTCATGTCCTCTATCTCAAACACCATTAGGTGTTTCCTGCCCTCTGGTCTCAGGGAGCAGTAATGAGTCCATTAGATCTTTGATGCATCCCAAGCAGGCAAAGAAAATGTTCCACCTAAAAAAACCATATACGCACAAAGGTAATTGATTCACGCTTTATCACAACCATCAAACAATATTTTTTAACTGCCCAAATCTCTTCCCCGAGCTCCTTTATGTGACCTCCTGGGACAGCTTTGTACACAGTGGATGCTACAGGTTTATATGGGACTTGCCTGCACTCGTCACAGATACACTCAATGTACAAATCACAAATCAACAACCACAAAACATCTAATCAGAGTTAGAACCCTATGAAGCAACCTTTGTTAAACAGCTATATATTTGTTCATGTGTACAACTCTTTTGAGTAATGTTAAAGGATTTTATTAGACACAACCCTGTAGTTAAAGTGTCAGCTGATAAGATGCACACATTGCACTTGCTGTCTGCACTGATTAATGTATAAATAGGTTGCATGCAAATAATAAAGGGAACAGTGTGAAAGTATAATGTGCAAGCATAGAGTTGTATCTGTCCATGGACACAGTATGTCTGTGTTGCAGAGTGCATCAAATATTAAGCCGGGCTCTCGGTGACTGCCAGATAGTGAGCTTGGATTAAACAGGGCAATGCCAGTTTAACTCCCTGCCTGATGGGCTCCTGGTAGAAACTCACCGTCCTCCCCCGCCAGGCTCTTACCTACCTCCATCACTACCTGCACAGCACAGCACAGGCCTGAGCCACACTGTCACTGCAGCAAGAAACCAGGGCAAGCAGAGTCGTGATGAGTTAACCCACTTTTTAACTACAGCAGCCTGATTCCTGAAGCCACTGCAACATAAACTAATGAGTCTGTCTTTACCAGTCATGAGCAATCATCTGGTAGAGGCCCATTTGAAGGCTGATGGGTCACTTTTTGACCCTCAAACATAAACATAAGGTAAGCGCCATTTCTGAAAATGTGGACATATTTCCGTCAATCAGTTCATAAATTAATTTGTTATATTTCATATATGTTAGAACAAGTTTATGGTGTTTATGAGACCGTATGAGAACATGCTGTTTTGCTATAGGGGGCACGCTTGTGTTCCCTTGTCTTTGTCATGAAGAAGACACTGTTGCTTGGTTACCTGACATAAAAACAATAAAGAAAGATTGCTGACGGAGCAACACGGTTGTTTTACCGTGCTGCGACTGACCATGTTGTTACACGTGTTGAAACAAATCTCCGTGTTGGTCATTTCAACAAAGAGGTTGAAGACAGAAACTAAGTAAGGAATGAAGAAAAGATTAGGCTCTACAGTAAAGTTCTAGTCGGGTCAAGTCCTGACAAACTAAAAGTGTCTTTTATTGTGTCAGTGGAACAAGAAATAAACAAAGCATAAAGACCAGAAAATATGTAAACTATTATTTTGTGAACATTACACAATAAAGCAGCTCATTCTGGAAAAGGAAGCACATGTTCCTGTCTTTTATTTTGATGGCCTTTCACAGATTTTCTATTTGTGGAAGGAAATTGGGCGTTGAGTAAATAGAAAAACTGAATAATGTCACTCATTTCATATGTGTCTATCAGTACATTTCCAGAAACATCTTAGGAATTCTTCAAATGAAAAGCCAGCTGCATGGATGCATTGTTTAAACAGCCTTTTAGGGAGGAAGTCACTTAGCAGGAGCTAAATAGGAGTACTCTTCCCCCGGCAGAGGGAAATCCTGTACAGAATGACAAAGCAGAAAATCCCTCAATGACAAAAATCCCTCTCTTGAAAATATAAATAACAATTAGGTTGACGACAAGGCTTAAGCCTCCTCAGACTGTTTCTTTTGATACTTTTGGTCATCTGCTAATATAATGCAGTTTATGAGGGATTTGGGGAATAATTCTTCTCAGGGATTTATATGAAAATCACTTACACTCACAATCCAGTCTTAAGGAAACAATGCAAAGCATGCGATCAGTTGCAAAGCTCTGCTGGTTTCAGGGCGAACTCACAAGCTGTGTCCTATAGGCTATTTGTTTTAAGAAGTGAAAGTACAATACTTTGGCTCTGGTACGACATTAGGCTGTACTTACGCTGAATTTAGTGCAGCATGGATCCTCATAACTCCAAAGCAAAGATAACATTATGACAACAAGTGTATAAAGGTACATAGTGGTGTGAAGGCAGTGTATTATTTTCTTGGCTGGTGGCACAACAGTGATCATATTCAAGCTGGTGTGTCATTAAAAAGGAAATTTAAAGGTTAAGAAAGGCAAAGAGCAGCAGAGCATCACCATCAGAGCCAAAGTGAGCTTTTTAAAATCCAGTTTAGTCGATGCTTAAAAAATGAAATCTGACAAATAAAAACTTCAACCCAATATTAGTCATGTCTAAGGAGAATAGCGGTTCATTTCCCCAGGATGTTGAGGTGAAAGTATTGCTGTCTGAAACAGTGATGTTGAAAGAGAAAACAAACTCTATCACCCTCTAGTGTTCACCTTTGAACACTAAATGAGGGGGGTGTAATTTACATTCTTCTTATTTCTATAACAGACACATACTGGCTTTCAGGAATACATAGTTGTACAAACTAAACTCAGATCTTTATCAATTGGTATAAATCAGACAATGTTTAAGAAAGATTTGATTTATGAGGAATCATAAAATAGAGAAGCCATGCAGAGGCAGTGAAAGTCTTGATCCAACAAGCAGCAGTCCCACTGTTTTACTCTTTTTTTTAAAAATCCAGACTTAGTGCAGCTCCTCTTCACTATGAGAGCCCATCACAATATTAACATCCCTCCTGACACCAAAGCACTTGCCTATTGATTTCACACTTAACCTTGCGCTCACTTATGAATGAGAACCTGAAATTCTGTGCTTGAACTCCTTCATTTGCAGCACTGACTCTAAAAACCAAAGACTTGGTAAATACAAAGTCATGGCCTCAGACTTCTCAGGTGCTGACTCCTCATGCTGCTTCACACTTGGCTGCAAACTGCACCAGTGTGCACTGGTAGCTTGGGTCCAGTGAAGTCAACAGAACTACACCACTGGCAAAAAGAAGAGATGCAATCCTGAAGTTACTGAATCCAACCTGCTCTGCTCCTCTGCAGATGAAGGTGCTGCTTGTGAAAATCAGAAACACAATCAGTGACAAGATAGAGTGTAATTCTGATTTAAGCACCTCTTTCATCACTGTTGTAGATTAGTGGGATGTTGGATTACTGCTGTGACAGGCACCAATGACTTTCTGGGCACAACCCAAAGCAGCCGCCTCTGCAGTAGAAGCTTTGTACACGATCAGCTGGGACTCCATGTAACTCTCTCAACTCTCCCTGGGAGGCAGCGAAAATGCCTTTTTGTCACAAGTCCCAGTGCAACTGTTGAGTCCCCAAGCGGTACCATCTTGACTTCATCATCCTGAGCCTGGCTTTTGTAGGGGGTACCAGGAAGAATGGTTCAAGGTTGGTGTTTTTCTCCTCATCTGGGAACAATTGGCCTTGGAAGAACCTAGAAGGAGCTGTTGCCCGTGACAACCAGGCCTGCTACCAGGATCACAAGGGAATACCAGCCCCTCGACTATAATAAGGTAGTTAATCTCTGAGGGGTGCAGAGAAACCTGTAGGACAAGAGGCAATTAGCAGCACTTACACATTTTTGACCTGTGTTTCATATGTGTATAAAGGAAAATCAAACATTATAAAATCATAAAAAATACTTTTAAACTGGGAAACTCCACCATTGAGGTTTATCCTTAAAATAGTCAGTTTCCCATTTGTGCGTGGTTGTCACATTACAGACAGATCGTATACTTTGTGGGGTGGCATGGTGGCGGTTTCACAGTCCAAAGACATGCTTGTTAGTTTAACTGATAACTCCAAATTGGCCGTAGGAGTGAGTGTGAGTGTGAATGGTCTCTGTGTATTGCCCCTGTGATGGACTGGCGACCTGTCCAGGATGTACCCGCCTCTGTCCCATTATCAGCTGGGATAGACTCCAGCCCCCACACCACCCAATTAAATAAGCAGGTATAGATGGATGGATAGTACTTTGTCCATGAATTCCTCATCTGTTAGGGACACGAATCCTCTCACGTATCCTGATGTAACAGTGATAAAGTTGCAACAATAATATAACAATATAAACAGAATTTGCATGTTAAGATTTGCTGTTAAGATAATTTAATGATTCTTTACCATAGAATTGGTTAAAACCTCAAAGCCTGAAAGAGCACACAATGTGCCCGACCCATAAAGTGAACAAAAAACAATCATCCTCAGCCTTGACCTATGGCAGCTTTTATGAGAACAATAAATGTGCGAGGCATATATTGCCACTGTAAACTTGCCAAGTAAATCTCTTGGTATAGAAAGTGAAGTGGAGAAAAGAAATGACCAGGAAACTGTCTACCATTTTTATTTACCAGGTAGCTTTCCCACAGCACAAAATTTATTAACACAGCCAGGATTCATAAGCCTGGGCATGATGAAAGACAAGGATTTCAAAGGTGCCAGACAATATGGGCCAGCTACAGCCTGGTTAGAAACCATCTGAAATGAACCTAGCACTCTCTTCACTACCAAGACAAATTGAATTATAACAGGTCACTTCAGGTTTTACACCATTTGGCAGCAGTGACTCTGAGGGGCCACTGTTTTCCCACAATGACCCAATTCTCTCACATTCTGTTAGAGGTAGAGTGGCCGGTGCTGCTGCCAGGTCAGCTGTTGCTGGAAGTGAGCAGAGGCTCTGTGGCCTTGGAGCATCAGGGTTGATCAGATCAAAACATCTTATATTTTATATACTGCAAATATTTATCCAAATTTTGTGGAAAGTCAGGTATAATTTGATTAACTGATTGATCATGATTGTTAATATTGACAATGGTACAGTAGTAGCAGTGAGGCTGCATAGAGAAAACCTTAATGCTAAGTTACTCTGAGGAGCAGGTGTGGTGGTGGGGTAGAAGCTCAATCAGCACAACTTAATTAAGGATTTTCAGACATATTTTAATGTCACTAAGAGAATAAAAAAATGCATTGAATATATGAGATCCTTTTGCAAGCTTTGTTAACATAAAGAAATGTAAAAAAAAATTGAAAACAATGTTAAAAAGACACATGTATCACAATTATTTCTCAGGACTAAAAATTATAGATACAAGGGACGAGGTAGTATCAGCAGATCAGTCTCCTTAAAATGTCACTTTTCAAGTGTGACCACAAGATGGGGATCTTACACCTGTTTCCAGTTCTGTTGCACTGCTCCTGTCAAATTAGGTTACTTATGTTTTAACATAAACATCTCATATACCTGCCTTATATGTTTGTTTGTTTTATGATTAAGGCCAAGACACGTTTATTAATTGAGTGGGGCTTTATACACTTTATTATAAAAGGACTTTAACATGTGCATTAGTATAATGAGCAGCATCAACATCAACATATTTGTCTGATGGAGACATGAGAACAGTCAACAAGGTAAAGATAAAAAACTCCAAGTAAGATATAGAATGATTTTTTTTGAGGATCAAATTAGACTGTGTGGGGAAGGAAGATGGTAGAGTGTGGAGAAAAGGGATATGATTCAGTGAGGCGAGGATGTCATGAGGTATTTCTTGAAGAGATGAGTTTTCAGACTCCAAAAGAGAGTGAAAAAAAAGTCTTTAACATGAGGGGAAAGACCAGAATGGAGAACAGTTGAGTCGTTGCAGGGAAGAAAGGTCTGAATGGCTTCTTTAAAAAAGTGACTTCTGAAAATCTTACTTTATTTAACTCAGTGAAATTGCAGTAATTGCACTGTAACATCACGGCATGTATCGCACATGTTTCTGTATGCATTCACCCACACAAAATTCTATCAAACAGCCCACTTTCAAACCACCACGCTGCTCTTATGTGTCACTGCATCTTTCGGCCTTGACCCGACTTGAATCATGCCTCTCTCGCTGAGTAGTTCCAACTGCAGAAAGACACATCTCTGATCAATAACGTGCTCCGCGAGTCTTCTACAGGGGCAAAAAAACATCTAGACATTAATAGCACTGTTAATCTGTCCGAGCCGGTGCTGGTAGATTACAGTTGGAGAGGTCATCACATTGAACAGTCAAAACTAATCGAGGCTGACACATGTCAGAGCGAGGCATTGCTTGGGCCTGATCTCATCCAAGACATCCTGCTCCTCCCCAGAGAAATCACTGGCCCTGTGGCCTCACTGTTGTGAGAAGCTACATGTACCAATCCATCAAAGGCATAAGAACTGCACACATTGGCATTGATGTGTCATAAGGTATTGGCTTATCAGATAGCTCTATTGTGCCCTATGTTTGTGCTAAAGTGGCTATAGGGGTGAAAACGTCGGAGGCTAAGAAAAACATGTGGTACCCCTTTAAGAGGGCGTACTATACATCAGGTATAATGACTTTGTCAGCAAATAAAGACGTTGTTTGTTAATTCTTTTGATATTAGTTATGAGCCATAAAATGTTTAGGCTGCTTGGTACTTAGGCTTTATATTCAGTAACCATAAAGCTGTACATGTTGATATCCATGAGAGATGACTTTCCCTGTCTAATCTGCAATTGTAAACGCTACATGTGTGAGAAAGCATCTTTACAAGAATCCTTGAATTCATCAGTAAATTCCTCATATTCTTGTCTAGTCTTCAATTACAAACACTGTAAACTGATTAATTTAAGGCACGTTGGACTTCCATGGTTTTTAATTTTAAGAATGCATTTATTTTTTTCTCAATTATAAAACATAAGAGAAAAATGACAAGGACGAGACGCACTAAAGAGTGCAGGGAGAGTCAGAAACCCACTAGGCTTATTTGAAGCTTCCACCTAAAATATGTTTTCACAGCATGATTACAAAATGTCTCAGTTCTGCACGTATAACCCTCAATTTTAAATAGCACATTTAACTGCAGCGTATGTGTCTGTTTACTGCCTCTTTACATACTGATGACTCCATTGCAAGTATCAACTACGCTATTACCGCCTTCTATATGACAATTACCCAACGTGAATGATGCACAGTTACACTGGTCACTGAATGTCACCACAGATCCTGCATAAAATTCACGGAGATGTGTCAGAAATTAGCATTGTGAGCAGTTGGGCATTGACGGTTGTCTTTCACTGTGAATATCAACCATGGTGCTGGTGAATAAGGCCTTTCTCATCTAATCTTGTCACAAACTCCTACAGACCGCTATGATGTCAGAGCCAGTCTGTAAGTTCATGCCACCATATGAGCCTGTCTGCTGTTAAATGCAGTTGTTAGACTAAAAGGATCCTTGTAAACCTCATGGTACTGTGGATTGTAGCAGTCGCTGATGAGTGAATCACCATCAAATACTTTTAATATATTAAAACTCTTTCATTTAAAAAAGGAACGATTAAATATGAGCCAATATTAGGAGCATTATAATGTTATTGATTGCTTTAAGTTGTTAATATAACAGATTTTAAACCCAGATCTGATCTGAGGTCAGTTGTGATAGACTAGAATTTCTTTGTGACAGTGTTAGCACAAAAACCACAATGAAACAGCAGATTTAGGTCTATAATTTCAACAAGAAGCATTACCCATAAGAAGATATTGGATGATAATGTAATAAGTTTCTTTAGAGGAGGATGTCCTTATACCTGTGTACATTCTTCTGTGCTATAATTGGGCAACCTAATATGAAGTCGAAAAATAAGATAAACCAAGAAGAATATAATAAGAATAAATATTTTTTGATATTGTTAAAAGCTCTTAGACACAATTATTTCATACAGCGGTAATGCTGAGAAAATAGGAAAACTGTGCAAAAATGTAACATATAGCAGAACAAATGATAAAACAGCCCTTTAAGAAACAACAGTAAAACCCAATCAGCAATGTTTTGAATAAAATCGTCAATACATCAACAAATAAATTCTGAAAACGCTCTCTTATATGATTACATAGAGAAAACATATAGATCCATATTTCCTGCTTGAGCTACTAATATTCACCAGGCTTCATGTTACTTAAGGTTGACTGAAGCATGTGTCTGACAGAAATAACATGCAGGGAAAATACATACATGCGTGGTGCATGGGGAAATAAATGCTTATATTAAACCTTTGCTGCCAGCCCAGAAGCACTGATTGCTTGCATAATGTAGCAGGGCGAGAAGTATAATCAATAGATGGCACTGTTTCCCAGGCCTTGGCCCTCAGCAGCCCACCGAACCACTTCACATCTCTCCCTCTCACTCTCTCGCTCTCTAACCTCTCTCGGGAGCCTATAGTTGCTTCTCTTTAGAACCCACTTCTCTAAAATGTTGAACAGACTCTTGGCCAAAGTATACCTGCAGCCATTTTGAGCAGAATCCTGCAGGGAATCAAAAACATCATTGCACTCATTGTACCAAAATATAACTGAGGATTGGGTAACTGCTTGAGCTACGTGATGGCAGTGTCACATAAAAGGCAGACTTGTATGCAGTGTTTTTATATTATGAGAAATGTGCTGGATGCAAGTTTCTATCTTCTGAATAGTCCATATGTACTTTTACATGCAGTATTTATATACAGTCTTCAATCTGCAGCTATGTCAGCATGTTGTGTATGGCCAGGTATATATAGCCACAATCCTGACTGAAATTGGTTCTCCACTGTCACTTTTCATCATGCACAGCAGCACATTCAAAGCAGTCAACCAGTAACATAACAGGTCTGCCATCACTGCCAGTATTTTATAATTACATCCACAAGTTAGAAGAATCACCTGATCCTCCTATCAGATTCTTTCTGTCTGCCAATAGCTAGAAATGATTTCACATGAGCGATATCAGAGTTTTGTTTTTTGTCTGTGCTCTTCTCACATATTGACTCATCAGTCATGAACTTCCATATTATGAGATAAGAATATTATCTTATATATTTTCAGAGATGTAATGAAATTTAAATGTGAGCACAGAAGAAGATGACCAAAGGTTGTTAAACTGCATGAGAAATTTACATTTCCCTGATGTTTGTTGAGTAAAAAAAAACGAACTTTGACTTGTGTGTGCAATTACACTGATTTTTTTCCAGACAAATTCTAAGCTGCATATTGAAGTAAAATCATCATTTCCACTGGTGCCCCTGAAGTTGATCTACCTGCAGATGATTGACTGTTGTAAAGACGTCTGGCTTGAAACTTGCAGTAAGCGGTGAGATTAATTAGAGTGCTGTGCGGTGTTGTTTGATTAATTATAACATTGATCACAGAATGTGAAAGTGTGGAGAGAGAGAGAAAGAGTGAAGCTTGATTGATGAGTCAGTGTGATACCAGGGAAAACCGCCTGAGCTCATGATATTCTTCTCTCTTAAACCTTGAAGCTCACCAGCTGCTTCTTCTTCTTTTCTTTTTTTTTTTTTTGCCTCAAGTGCAAAAACACAATGTGTGTTCAGTGTCCTTTTGTTGCTCGCCGTTTTGTTGAAATACAAGAATAACAGGGTTTCAAATAGCGTAGCAGCCACTTAGTTCACATGGGGCTTCCTTCTTCACGGAAGTTACACCTGGAGCATGAGACAATCACCGTGGTTGCTAGGTAACGGGTCTCCTCGTAGTCTGTACCGAGAGCTTCCAGTTGCCCAAGCTTTGCTCAGTGAATCACTCCCTACATGACAGTGAGTGGACCATATACAGTAGGAATCCTGTGTTTGTGTGCACATGTGGGTGTTGTGTGTGCTTTTTACTATGGGTAGAGTGAAATGTCAGTACTCACAGGATACAAGGCTTTTTCTTCAGAGGACAATCACACATGTCACAGGAGGAAACAGGTTGTATAATGAAGCAAATGATTTAATTCCAGGTCATTTACTTCACGTCCTGCAGTCGCAAGATCCATATAAAGCTGAGACAAGCCAGCAACATTCACAGCTGTATTACTGCAGAATTAAAGTCAAACCTATTATGATCTCCACCAACTGCCAGGAGATATATATTGCTCTGTAGCTTCTATATGCTTCACCAACTAATCACTAGTCTTGACTGCTTTCGGCGCCGGACAGGTTTAATGTAATGGGTTTATGAGGGGATTTTTGCAGGAAACGGCAGACTGTTGTGTTGGGAAACAACAACGATGTGAGCGGTGAGGTTGAAGCAAAATTGTGGGTCATAAAATCCTAAACAAAATCTGAGAAGCTGAGGGCCACTACAGAGTTTGGGTGGGTGTCGCTATGCGCTACACTTGGTCTGCAGCTTCAGAAACTGGTTTAAATGAAAGAGTCAAACATGAGCAGTTTGATAAAGATAAAGATAAAGCAACCTTTTACCCTTTAGGAAATAAACACAGCCAGCAGAAGACCTTATTGTTTGTGATGTGTACAAGTGTGTAAGGATATATAATCTGTGGTAAATCTCCGTGTAATGAGCAGATATTGGCTCTTGTTTTTGAGGAGTGCTCTCTCTCTCTTCGAGTCAAATGAATGGTTTATGATGATGGAGACGACAACACTGAAATCTGCCCAAATGCCTCTGCGGCTCTGCTCAATAGTGTTGTTTTCCTCTCCTCATCGGTTCCAGCCATCTGTTGCTCATTTCATATCTGTCCATCCTGTTTTGGCCCTGGAACCTCGCATGTCTTCAAGCTTCGGGTTAGTTTACGAAATATTAATTTATCCATTTCAAATGCGGTCTGCCATAATCACAGAATCCTAAAGCAGTACCGCTGAATTTACCATGGCACAAATGACACAAACATTTGTAACTCTCCAATTTAAAGAGTTTGTTCCCCCAAGTTACAGAAAAATATATATTCCCACTTTTCTGTGGCGGTACACAGCCAAACAAAGTTCTGTTTTTACTTTCCTAGGTGTGGAGATATCCATCTCTGAGACTTTTGCTGCCACCCAAACATAGTGGAGCTGAATTTTATTTGTGGTGCACTCAACATTAAATAACTACAACAAATTCATCACATCAAAATCTCTTTTATAGAAACTGTCCTGGTGGATAATCCACAGAACATGCTGTGAACACTTTTCATATGGTGTTTTTCTTCAGTAAGCTCAATAAAATATATGTTACAGTAAAGTCTATAGATTATGGAAAGACATGTGGCGAGGAGATGGGATCTCACAAAGTTGTTTCACTGTCTTTGCATCATCATCATCATCAACAGTTTGAATCATCCTACAGGAGCTTCTGCCACTTGTCTCTCTGTTCACTTAAGAGAAGATTTCCTTGTCTGTGTTATTAGTGTCCTTGAGTTTTACCTCTTGTGTGTATATGTCATTTGTCTTCTTTCCAGATCTTCATTGGAGAGGCGGCTTTGTTGCTGTGGCGCTTTTAAAAATCTATTACTGAGTGGTCTTCTGTCTGCCCTATTTATAAAAAAAATGAGAGTAGGCGACATGTAAATATCACAAACATCTCTCTGTAAAATGCAGCTAAAGAGCAACATGCGTCCTCCAAAATGATCATACAGTTAGATTTTCAAAATCACTTTCAAAATATAAGTAGAGAAGTACACCCTTATATCATTTATTGCAGGACTATTATTAGATATAATGCATCTGAGTGCACTGTAGTTTTTCCTTTTTCCAAATTGGTGATTTGACTTCAGCCAGGGAGGAAATATATTTTCTCATTTGGATGTGGCGCGCCTGCCAGTTGCACAGTAGTTGGTGTTTACATGAGACACGTAAGGTGATCTAGAGGACTACTGCTGATTTATCTTGGACTAGGACACTGTTGTGGTGCTACAGTTTGGCACAGCTGCTGTCGTAAAATGTTTTGATACTCCCAATAAGAGTTCAGTGTTTTACTGTGATTAAATCCCCCAGGCCTGTTGCAGTAAAAAATCTCTCTCTCTTCTTCCTCCTCCAGCTCTCTCCCCCTCCCACACCATTACTGTTTGCCTCCCTCATCATTCTCATTCTCTCCCACTTTCTACCTCCAATGACCTACACACAGAGGAAGACGTGGGTCACGGAGTTCAAGGCTGCGTATTCACTACAACAGTCTGGTTAAAACCCTTGTAACTGTCTTTAACTGAAGTCAGACCAAATAATTGTAAACAGGTTTTTATGTCAAATGGCATGTCTGCATTATTGGATTTATTCATCACCTCTGCCAAGGAGCACAGGCTGTATGTGAGTGCCCCTGTCAGTCTCTGCTTTGTGACAAACATATTTCAGTAACTTACAGCTTGATTGATTTATACACTTTCCATGTACCTTACGCATTCAGGCTCCCAACAACAGAAAATATTGATCTGGGTGAGTTTCCCTTCAGGCCAACATTTCAATTTTCAAATCACTGTATCTCTTGACACCTCAGGAGTCATAAACCCACCTCCTTTTTTTTTTTTTTTTTTGGTTTACTGCATTGTCTTTCCAATCTGCTGGATTTGGTGACCTCATGACGTTTCTCTTATTAACACTATTAGACCACATTTTGCTTAATTTGGTGGAGTATTTCTCCTACTTATATGATTCAATGATTTTGAAAATGCAGGCTGGTGTGACATGGTGACATGGTGTAATTTGTAATGATGTAGACCTTCCTCTGGACACTGGCTTCTTATAAACTGATAAAAATATGTTCTGAGAATTCCTATATAGCTACCCTACAGACAGACAAACGTCATTACTGAGTTTATTCAGCCAGTTTCCTAGTGGTAGGAGTGCTGTGTATGTAGTTTCACATTTAGTCCAGAGGTGACATTGCTTATATCCTCTTCAGTCCTCACCATTAGGTTTGTTCTCTGCAGAAACATCTGTGTCACTTTGTCAGATTGTTAAAAAAAGACCTCACATCTGACCTCTTTTTTTTTTTTCCAGGGCTCATACTATCTGCACCCGTTTCCTTTCACTCTCTGCACAGCCATATGACTGACTCCGTTTAGCCCACATTTGTCCTTTGACGATGACTGATTGTTAACCAAATGCCCTAATTGTTTAATTAGGTTGGGGCCAGAGAGCTGTGACAGCTGCAGCGTGATTCATGTATGCTGCATTTTCAGCAGCAGTAATGGGTGGTTGGCAGGCGGGGGGGTGCAAGGAATGATGCGGACTTTGGCAGGAGAGCTGGCATCTGTCACCTATGTCAGCATAATGGGAGTGAAAAAGGCAGTCCAAAAATGCTGCCAGGTAACCCATAGCCTCCATTTTTCACAGCCGTTGAGTTAAAACGGGTTAAAACTGAGCTCTCCCTAAGCTAGAATTCAAAGAACTGAGTCTCTAAACCATTCTGTCTGAAATGTCTCTACAAATGAGGTGCTGAAATGTAAGTAAGTAATTACACGCAATCAAGTATTTACAGATATATAAGTACAACGTATTTATAGTAGTGTTGTCAAACGATTAATATTTTAAATCAGATTAATCACAGGGTTGCTGTGGATTAATTTCAATTAATCACAATTAAATATCATTACTTTTTAATCTATATTAATCGCGTTTCATTTTGCATGAGGGTGGTAACAAGCTGGATGATGCATTAGCCGAAGTGCTAGCAGTATGTACTAATGTATGCTTCACGTTAATGTGGTATTTTAAGCTGAAAGTGCTTCAGTGAAAAGAAAACTTCTTCCTGCAGAGTGTCAGTCAACTACTCTGTCTTAAAACGTGCTGTTTAGCATCTTCCATATTTATTGGTTGGTTGTGCTGCCTGTCACCACAGGATTAACTGCCTATTTGTGCATGCGTGACGGCAACTGTCTGAAATGTGTTGCCAGAGACATTCAGAGTCACTCTGTGCTGCAGATGGATTAATTGTGTTAGAATTATTTATCAGATTAATCATGATGATGGATTAATCTGCATTAATGCATTGATTTTGACAGCCCTAATTTATAGTTTTTGTTTTATTTCATATAAACTGAGGCTTAAGAAATATATGAAGAGCTTAAACCATGTTGGTTATGTTTGTTGCAGTTTGTTGGTCTGTTTGTTAGCAATGTTATGGAAGACTACTCAAACAAAAGGCACTGATTTTTATTTTTATTGTTTTTTTACACATGCTTTTTCGGGAGGAGGGGGGAGGATATTACCTCAGCAACAATGAATTTTTGAAGAGCGTGAACATTTTCAGTTGCAAATAACTGGTGTTTTAACAAGATTGTGTGGATATTTCACCACAAGAGGGCGACAGTGTTCAATCTATAGCATCACAGCAGCTGGATTATGCAATGGCAGAGGTTTGTGTTCTCTAAGTAATTTCTAGTTAATGACCAAATTCTTTACTTCTACTCTTCTTTGTAAGAGAGAGACGTATACAAACAAATATTTAGATTTTGGGTACTATCAGATGACAATCTTCTAATCAATACAATGTTTTAAATACACATGCTGCATGGTTATGTTTACATTCTGAAACAACTGAGGGGGACATATGGTAAAAAGTAAATGGACTGCTCTTATATAGCCCCTTTTTACCTTAGCTTAAGTCTACAAAGCACACACACACACACAGAGTTACAGTGATGGGCTTTTCTCACAATTGTCTGGATTTTAAATAATTGATAAAATAATCAGGTGATTGTATAGAGTGATACAGGTTCACTGCCGACTGTATCTCATTATGCAATATGAGTTACATGTATTGTACCTTTTGTGTTTATGGCCATCTTGAGTCTAAATGAGCCAGCAACAGTAAAAGTCACACGCTTCCCCAGAGCACCCTGAGCAGACTGTGTGTAGTGCTTGTTGAAGTAAATATAAATAGACAGGCAGGAGCGCTGGCTTGAATATTTCAAATCAGAGAGGCTGTATGGTGTGACTGAGTCCAAGCCAGTGTGCTGCGGTCCATTAGTGCTGTGTTCTCCACTACAACCATCCCTAGGGCAGCGGCACCAAGCGGAGTACAGTACTGTCTTTACAATCTATGCCAGCAGTGTTTCCTCACTGGCAGCTGACTTTTCATGGGTCATATTACTGTAGGAAGAAATTTGGAAAGGGTTGGTATCAATAGATTCTGCGTCATTCTCTGTCTGATGTTCACAGCACCTCTGAGATTTATTATAGGCAGGCAAACAGACACAATTTGTTTTTAAGGAATGTCTACATTTGGATAGGTGGTTGTTTAACCAGTGGGAATACGGTGGAAAAGTTGGCCTCTAGATCAGAGATCCGAAATGTGGGTTGAGCATCCTTTGGGGCTCATGTGTTGTTAACAAATGGAGATTTTAGAATAACACAAGTGAAAAGTCATTTAGAGGAAACCATGCTGTATCCATTTAAGATTGCAAATGAGATTCAGGTGAGCATCCTTACCAGTTACTGGACAGGAGTGATTGTTGGTTTAAATTACAATTAAAAACCTTTGTTTAGTTTAAAACACAATCTTTTCGTAGCTTCAACCCAGAGGTCAGTACACTTTATGAGTTGCTCATTGGCAGAAGTCCACAACACATGTATGAAATTACTCATGTTACATATTGTGACCATATAAAGTTGACATTGCAAACTCTTCTGTATTTTCACATCCATCAGACACATAAGTACCATTAGCTTTCATTTGGCATTGTTATCCAAATGATGAATGCAAGTCTAATGGTTCCTCTCCTTTTGTTTAAGACGTCTCTTCAAGAGTCAATTTTTCACTTGGTAATTGCTTCACTTTGTTCTCCAACTAGGAGCCAACTTTGCCTGTTAATCGATGTTGGGCAGGTAGTGTACACTGGGTTTATCTGAGCTTTATCACTGAAAACAGAGCCTGCTGTGCTGAAACTGGCACCGTCAGAGTAAACTAAAACAGTGAAACCCAAAACTCTGAGCTAAATGATGGCCTGATGCTCTGCAGAGCTGAGGACAGGAGGAGCACTGGATGTGAATTAGTCAGGATGTGATCCTTATTCAAATTACACTTAGTCCTTTCACCTTTGTTATCATGGTTCCTATAGAAGCAATGGGCAGTATTAGTTTTAAAAAGCAAACAATATTAATGTTTACTTCTACAGCTGAGGGATTCAGCAAAATGTTCAAAGAATTATTTTGCATATCAATGTTGAACTTCAGATTCCAGTATGAGGCCCTAAGGATGCAGATTCACATAATCACAAATTTGATGATAGAATATCAATATCACAAATATAAATTCTCACATATTCAGTGTGTTTCACATAAGTTGTATTTACACTGGTACTTCCTCGCTTCGCCTTGTGCCGGATCTCCCCGGATCGGCCTGCCTCAGGTTGCATTTACATTGCCGAGGATAGTCCCTGCTCCGTGTAGCTGGCCGTTGTTCGTGACGTCATCTTCTATGCAACACACAGGTGTCAGCGACTAATGACAGAAAGGTTTGCACCTCGTTGTGCATCTAAGGTGCAGAATTTCTGACAGATGCCATTTCTTTTCTTGTTGTTTGAAACACGTCTGCACGGTTTGCCGAAGATTTAAAAATGACGTGTTTGCAGGAACAGATTATGTGCTGCGCAGTGATGACGCAACGACAATTCCGACCAATAAGATTTTAGTACCTGCTCCGATCTGACCGAGAACTTTTTTTGGAACCGCAGGAGAAGAGGTACGAAAAGTTGTACCAGATACCAAGTTCCAGGTACTTTTTTACCAGTGTATGCACCAAAACCATGGTGAGGCGAGGCGGGGCGGGGTGATGCGGACCAGTGTAAATGCGACTTTAAACACACCCCAAAGGCCTGACATACTGCAACACAGTCTAAAACACATTCACAGCCTTTTCTAAATGTTTTAAACATGAATACTACACATCAATCTTTTACCAGATTGACATAGTGGGTTTACATTACGGCTCACTGCATCCCACAAGAATGTCTCTGATGGCTGTCCTAATACTCATAACCACACACAAGGTACAATCAATACAACATTTATTACAGAATTCTTCTGCTCTGTAATAATGTGTTAAATATTCAGTTGGAAACAAATCTTCTTGTAGCTGCTTGTGAGTTATTGTCTTTGTGTTTGATGTTTGCATTGTATGTGAGATGCAAAGCAAATTGAGAGAGAGTTATTATTAGGAGATGTGGTGTTGCTGAACAAAGCTGTGTGTTTGACAGAGTTATAGTCAGCTTTGGAAAGGTGCTGCCAGAGTTTTATGGCTCTTATTTTGGAGTGTGAAGGAAAGATTTCCACTTCTTGCTTGAAGCATTGCTCTTTACACCGAAGACTAATCGCAGCAGCCCTGCGCAGCCAGCCCACATCTCATCACGAAAGCTGAGCTCACGGGATTTAAGTTTGTTTTGGTGAGGTCAGATTTGTAGATCTTCATCTCAACATTTTCTGCTAAACGTTTGTCCCATCTGTCAGCATGTGGTTGGCCATATAACTTGTTGGGAAGCAGGATCACAAAAATCAAGCCTCAAAACGGGACCTGCAGTTTTCACTTTCACAGTTTCCAAGAAGCATCTTAACAAAATGTTGCAAACCTACTGTAGGTGACAAGATCTTTAATAGAAGTCAATAATCTTCATCTCATGCTGCAACAGATAGCAATCTAACAGATAAATGATATTAAGTTAGAATAAAATGATCTGCCATGCTGTAGGTAAACTATATTATTACTGCACTGTAAAATAACTGAAAATAACCAACTCATAAAAATAAAGTAATTTTTTCATGATTTTTTTCAAGATAAAAACATATTTATTCAACATATTTTTTCTTTCTTATGCAACACTTTTGTTTTTGCTCCCATTTTCATGAGATGAACTCAAAGTTTCTTGTGGCCAGTCTGAGACACACCTGTGCAATAATCATGCTGTCTAATCAGCATCTTGATGCCACAACTGTAAGGTGGGTGGATTATCTCGGCAAAGGAGAAGTGCTCCCTAATATTTAGACATATTTATGAACAATATTTGAGAGAAACAGGCCTTTTATGCACATAGAAAAAGTCTTAGATCTTTGAGCTTGTGAAAAATGGGAGCAAAAACAAAAGTGTCACATTTATGTTTTTGTTCAGTGTAAATTAAATTAAAAAAAAAACTGATGAAAAAGAAATGTATTCATGAAAACTCAACAGTTTCATCAACTAAATGAAAAATGTACAAATGTGAATTCTCAGTCAATTTTGTAATTTTACAAGTATTTTTTTGTATTTAAAAAAGCACAAGAAAGAAACAGGAAAACCCTGCATCAAATAGTGTGTAGACCTAATGCATTTACATGCCTATATATACTGCAAATAAGGAGCCAAGATATTAGATTAGAGAAACTGTGGATTTACTGTTGCCACCTAAATGAATATAGCCGTTACCATAAAGTTGATTTACTGTAAATGTCCTTCCTGATACATTTACAACATTGTATGTGGCATGTTTCTCCTCTGGTTATTTCTTGGGCTGCAGGATAATTCGAGAGACAGAATCCTGAAGGTGTTTTGGTGAAAACAAAAATTGTGAATTCTTGCAGAGAATTTTTTATTTTTTTGCAAGATTTATTTTGAAAGTGTCAGACAATGTCAGGAAATGCAGGGCTCTGTAAAAACAACATTTTAAAAAAAAGAAAACAATCATTTGTTGTGAAAATACAGCAGATTTTCTCCCTTTTGATCAGTCTCTGAAATAATATTGTTCATTATCTGTGAAGTGGTTTCTGTGTCAGACAGAGACATGATCTAAACAAACAAATGATTCCTAATGGTAATGGCATTGTTAGTAAGGAACTTAATTTAAGGATTTCCTAAAAGCACAGTGTGTCTGACAGATTTGTTATTGATGTTATTTTATTACTGTGTGGTATAGTATGTCACATTTGTGTGTTTTTACCATGAATACATGAATATGTACATGTCATGAGTACATGACTACAGAGCTGAAGGTATATAGCACCTTGGTATACAATATAATACATCCTGGCTTTAAAAAGACACAGAGATTGACATGGACGTGTGATTACTTCTACTTAAATGGTGCTGTGCTTATAATAGACCATCTACTCCCCTACGAGTCGACGCTACCAACACAGGAGATGAGGCAGTAGTCGGCTATGACCACATTGCTCTGGAAATGAAAAGTTGTAAAGGCTCCTCTGGTATCTAAAGTATGACTCGGGTTCACGGGAAGCTCATTAACACTGCAAATCCCCTTGATCTTTTCCAATTAACTGTCCTGGCCAGGATGATGTGAGACATGCAATTAACAAAGGCCAGTGGCTGACTCACCCCTCATCTCCCTGTTTCATTACCAGCAAGCCTTGGATCTGAGTCAAATTCAACAGCTGACATATGTGCTTTAACAATCTGAGTGCTGTGACTTTGATGCATAGCAGGTCTTCTTTCTCTGTACTGTAATTATGGACTTGGCCTCATGTTATTGGGAGAGTTGGTTCAAGGTCTCACTCAGATGGCTGAGGGTAACACGCACGAGTCAATCATCAAACGAGGGGGATGATCAGAGATGTGTGTGACACAACACACACTTTGGATCCATACACTCCTTCAGCTTGTTAGTGTTACACAGATTGATCTTTTTTTGCGATGATACTGTGCTAAAAGACTAAGGCTTAAAGGTAATTGCTTCCTCACAAAGGTGATAATCAATGTGAAAGCCTTGAAAATGGGAAAACAGAAACAATACTGTGTTTGTTTTGTCGTGTAATGCTCCTACTATCATAAGTATTACAGAAACACATGTAATTTTCAAGTCACAGTAGGCCCATGCACATTTTGTCACATAGCTGCTCAGGTGTGATTGGACAATTGCTGTTCAGGGGAGAGGTTTAGGGAAGGGTTAGTTGGCAAAGGTGTAAAGGTGTAATTTCCTCTGCGGAGAAGCCGTTACTGAGCCCTCTAATATCCACGAATTCAGCTAAGCTAGGTTGAACTCTGCTTAACACCTTTACACAGATACTTAGACAACCTCATTGCTCTAACAAGAGCAGTTCAGTCATTCATACCTCGTCCACATTTTCAGAGTTAAAAAACAATGTGTTCCCAGATAAATGGTCACGTTTCAGATAAAGTTACAAATTATTATTTGGCTACTGATTAAATGCCATTGTTCATCTTAGTGTCCTCTTTGAGAGGTAACAAGTTAGTCAGACTGAGTGTGTGGCCTCGACATTTCAGTACAGGGGGAACAAACACGACTCTGTGTATAGTCAGAGGATCGTAACATCCCTTTGAAGATAAAATCTGCATGTCCTGTGAAGTGATCATGTTAGTGGGCACATACACTCTCTCTGGCTTTTAAATGAGGAATTTGCCACCCACCAGCATGGATACATACACTACACACTAGTCAGCACATAAAGCAAAGTGCAAAACCTTTACTAGTATACTTGTGGAGACATCGTTCAAAGGAAACTCACCCTAATCCGGCCCCTGTCTGACCTCAACCTTAATAAAATGTATTAACAACACAATACACGGTGTGTTTTTATTAGCTTCATGTTTGAAATAATCAGTGTCGAGGGAAATATTAACACTTGATCTAAATTCAACATGTGCTGTGAATTTGATTTATTACTATCTTTCGGTCTGTCCCTCTATCTACATAGCTTCTTGCTCCCCACGTGTGTGTGTGTGTGTGTGTGTGTGTGTGTGCGCGTGTGTGTGTGTGTGTGTGTGTGTGTTGCTGCTACTGTATTTCTCTCTGTGTGTGGGCTGCTGGAACATTTTTAGTGATAGAGAGTGAATTCAAACTCCTTGCTACTTTCTGAGTAGCTGGGCTCATATTTTTTGGCACTGTAACATCTTTGGATATAATTTGATTTAACAAAAACACACTGATGTAATATTCAAAACCACATTACATTTATGTTTACGGTAAGTATCTCAAAGCTGCATCGTGGTGTGTGTCTTTTCAGTAAAAAAAAAACAAGAGAGATTTGAAAATGGTAGCACTACAATAATTAAACATAATCTTTCACAGAATATACACTGAAATTTCTATTACATGTGAGTGAGGATTTTTTGTATATGATGTGAAACTTATGTATCAAATACAATACAGAGAATTAACATCAGGATCTTGGCGTAAATGGATTTGCATAAGTGGATTTTAACAAGCCAGTTATCAAGCAAGTTAAGATTTAAAATGTTTTATTAGTTCATTATCTAGTTCACAATATTCCTACTTTGGTGTTGCATTACAAAATTAATAAAAGCAGTGATGTCTTCAAAAAAATATTTATCCGCCAATTATGCAGAAGTTTTCAACCTTTTTTCTCCCGGGTTGTGAATTGCTGGGAGCCAATTAGTGACATCCTCATTTTAATAGCTTTTGTAAGGTGTAAGTGTTCACACAGGTTGCAGAGAAAGCCTAGAACATATGCAGCTGCAAGCAGTGCCTCAGGAACCGGGAAAGTGCAGAATATTAAACTGAGACGAGCTGAGACTTCAGTCAATCTAAATAATCACACTATCAGACTACAAGGGATTTTTAACTGAATATGAAAAAGATGTTTGGCATCAGTTACATCTCATTTATTTACTGTGCATCTCAATTTCAGGGCTTGTCATGAAACATTCATGGTATATCAAATCAGATGGAGTGACATGACAAAATATTAACGAAGGCAAGTGTAAAAAGGACTCTGAATCCCAATCGTGAAGCGAGCAGCACTGATGTGTCACTTTAAAATTAGCATTATGGGTCACCTTTAAAAGAGGTCTGACAAATGCCACTTTTGTATGACTTCCCCAAGCAGTCTGAGGCAACTAATGGAGTTTTAAAGTGGTCAAAGTTGGTGCCAAAATTGCAGGAACATCAATTACGAGAACTGCAAAGTATTTACAACAGCAGGGGTCTCAATTATCAAATGACAAACTGCACTGGCAAAGAATAACAGTAAATACATGTGAATGTTCACAGCCAGGGAGAGATGGACACCACAACATGACGCCATTAGTTCAATCTGTTCATTTCAGTTGTGGGTTGTGTTTCTAACTACATGTTTATTTATGCTTAGATACATTTAAGGGGCTCTTCTTGGAAACGTTACACTGAAATATCTCAACATCTGTTAGATTGGCTGCCACAGACGCACTTATGGTCTCTAGAGGACGAATCCCACCGACTTTGGTTCGTCACCATGAGGCTGACATTTCTGGGTTTAGGTGAAATGTTTTGACAGTTTTTGGATGGATTGTCACAAAACTTTGTCAATATTACTTGTGAATTGTAGTAATTTTGGTTATTCCTTACCTTTTACTGTTGCGCCAAATGAACAGTTTGATTTATGACAGAACTAAGAGATGCTAAGATGCTAGCATGCTAAAATAATATGGTGATCATTTTAAACATGCATCTTAACTTCAGCATTATCATTGGAATTGTCAAGGCCAATTCATGGTTTCCATTAATCCAACTCAAAACAGTGGATGTGCACATGTGATCACCTGACATCACCACAAAGAGCTGCTTCTTTATGGCTGGAAAAAAATCCCAAAAGGGTCTATTCTGGTTAATCAGTTGCACAAACTGATTAACAAGTATAAGGTCAATGATACAGAATACAGTACATGCATGATTATACAGACAGAGCCCAAAATGACCATCCAGTTTAGTCCTGTGGTATATGAGCAGTCGGGACGCTTGCTGTGCTCACACACTGCGTGGTCTCAAATCCACAGAGGGCTCTGCACAAACGCTTGTGATCCATGCAGATATGTGAATACAGAAACTATTAATTGGCCTTCAGTGTTAAGCTCAAAGCAGCTCTAGGTCAAAGTCCAGCAATGGAACAAAAAAACTTGACCGCCCACCATTCAATGACCACCAGGCAAACTCTGCTTATGAAGATCGTGTCATGTGACTGAAAGTTTCAGAACAGCAATAAAAATAAAATCCATAAATCTAAGTTTTATTTAAGAACAAAACAAACTTTGTATAATTGTAAGAGTCATTTAGATGAATGAAATGAATGTTAACAGACAGTATCAGTCTCCTTTAAGTTTTCCACTACTGTGAGCTGTGCAGTTGGAGAAGTCTTATTAACCTAGGTGCCATTCATTAACATCATAATATTCATATGCATTTCCATATTAGACTGCCCGCATTTCCAATCCTGCAACAATTACACAGTTATCAAGGATTAAGGGATCCTATATTTAGGAGCAGTTACAGAGATAAGCAATTATTTTCAGGACTGAACAAATTTAAATTAGAGTCACTCAAGCTCCTCTTGTAATGACTGTATAATTCTGTTTTATCAGACTGGCAGAAAAATACCTGCATTGGTGTAATTTGAGATAAATAAAAATGACCTTGAACTACAGTTCGATTGGGCTGCTGGCTGCTAATAGATAATATTATAAAATGTGTGTTTACTATCATAGACATATTACCTATTGGTAACTGGTGTTTTGTGCTTACATGTCATAATTGCCATGAGCATAATTCAAGTCTGTAGTGCGTTTAAAATGTCTTACTTGCAAATTTTTTTCCCTGCATGGGGATTTGGATATTAGGTCACCTCCCCATGTTATGTTTAAGATGAACTGGGCTGTTGCCATAACAACGCTGAGAGGCATGGGCAGCGAGTTCCCTCTTCCTGAAATAGCCTGCAAAATTGTTTAAACAGATAACTGGGAATTTGGCTGCTGGCCAAGAGCGTGCCCCAATGCCTCATGGGATATTAATGGCAGCCCAAGCTGAGGCAGGACTGCAGTGAGGGAATAGATCCTAGAACCAGCATGGCACATCTCCCTTAATCAGTGCTTTAAAATCAGCTGTGACTCTGCTAATTGGCGTCATTTCAATCTGAGGATGTCTCCATTTGCTGTTGAATTAGAGCAGTGAGGGGCTGCTGTGAGGCATGTTGTAGAAATACATGTTTCTGAGCTGAAATCACACTTTGGATTAGGTCTCCTTTCCACATTGCTCTTGTACTACAAATTTGCACAGTGCATGGAGTAGTTGTTCAATAAAATGTTTTAATAGAGGCGAACTATCTTCTGTATCTTTCCTTGCTACACTCTCCATCCTTGCCTCTCTCCTCCTGCGTCGTGCCTAGTGGGACTGCTGGTAGATAAATATCAGCTCCTTTGGCAGCGGTCTCCATGTACATTTCCCCAGTGAGCCCATGGGCCCCTTGATGAAAGCCATCCGTCACTGCTGTGGGATGACCTGTCTGCACTGACCACCACACACCTCCACCCTGACCACCAGACTGTGAAGGGGATGTCTCCATGAGCACCCTCACACAACACCAAATCATGATTTAATGCCTTTAATTTACACTGTCTCGAGGGCTTATCAAAAGGTTAGCTCAGGAGCACGGAGAACAAGTTTATGAAGGTCTTGCTGGGACACTGCTACATAGGACGTAGGGTATACTGCGAATTTTGGACCACTGGTGCCCTTTGTAAGCGATACGAAATTTTGATTGCTGCAATAAGTTCCTATTTAATTCAATGTTTAGCGCCGCGGCGACATCGCATTTTGGCAAGCAGAGCATGTTCCTCTGTCGTTGTATCCCAAGGGACAAGACAAGAGAAAGCGATGTGGAGCTGAGTGAGATTAATGCGTGGTAAATGGAACATGTGCTGGGATGACAGAGTAGATGAGGAATTATGCCTCCACAGGAGATGGAGAGTGACAGGCTGATAACAACATAGTAGCGTGGGGGACATTCCCATGAATATTCCTCCCAAATATTTAGAGAGCGTTCAGCACGGCGCTGCTAACTGTGGATACAGTCTAAATCCATGTTGAAGGCATTTGATGCAATTTGCTGTAATATTTTATCACAGAAGTCACATAGCTGTGGTTATAATTGAAAGTGATGAAATGGTTTATTAAGAAAGCTTTGGTTGGCCAACAGTGTGCAAAACAAATTCCACGCAGGTTTTATCTGTTGTGAGCCATCAGGACCAATTTATGACTGCCATCATCATCACTTGAGGTAATGTCATTGGAGGGCATATGGAACAGTAAATCCTGTTCCCAGGTTCCTCGTTACTGTAAATGTTCCTCCTACACAGGGAATCAAAGAGATCATTCATGGAGTAATGTACTCTTCTGAGTCAAAATGGGACTGAGGATGCACAAAAACATGGAAGAGGAGGAGATTTTAATGAAGAAGGTAGAAGATATAAGCATATAAAACATCCATTCATTAGTTATATGCATATGGTGATACTGCACTGTCAATAATGAATGTTAACAGAGCCCCATATACTTGGATTTGGCTGAAAAGTAGGTTCATTCAGTTTGTTTTTGCCTCAGTCCCTGTTATGTGTAATAGATATTTAAATGTAGTAAATACAGTATCATAAGAGTACTACACTGTATTTCTAGAGCACTATGCAGCAAAGCGCTTTACAATAAAAAGCACAGAATAAAATTAAATGTAAATGCATAAAAACTACAGTTTGAAAATAATAAAAAAAAAATGGGACACATCAGTGTAGCTGCTCACACACATGTTATCAGACAGGATATAAGAAGCACATGGTTCAGAGTATAATCTGAGACCAGTCCCTGTTCTTCAGGTGTTCATTTACCTCAGTAACACTGAAGAGGCTAGAAACCTTCAGATCGAGAGGATTTTACAAACTCGTCATGTGTACAACTATTGACAGAGTTAAGTAGAAAGCTGTAATGTTCCTTCCACATTTTCACAACCTTCCTCCCACAATGGCCACCCACTGAATTGGCCTACTACTACAAGAGCAGACTTGACTCTAAAAGGACTACAATGTGCCATGGTAGAGGGATTTGGCGAGTGCATCTGCCCTATCCTGCTCCTCACAGCAAAGACACTACATGAGGGCAAGCCTAAAGTTGGAAACTCATGAAGCTGTCGATCATATAGCTCTAACCTGGAACAGCTTTGAATGCTGCTCCCAGATAAAGCCAACAAAATGTATCTAGCCATGAAGAGTTTAGTTTTTTTGTTTTATTTATCCTGGTTTTCAGATGTCCCCTTTTCATAATTAACCCATGTTTTGCTAGAAAATGGCAAAATCAAAAGCGTTGACATGAAGGTGGATTATCAAAAATAAAGAAGACATAGTTTATGTTGAAAAAATAATAACATTCCTTTTTTGTTATGATAAAAGCAGAAATCATACCTTTACCCAGATACCTAGATACACAGATACAACTGGCCAGTGGGGCAGAATACATAATATCTACAAGTATGTTAATTCAGTGTCTCTGAAGATGTTAAAAAATGAATTTTATGGATAAGCATAACATAATAAAATCAAAATAGTTTCTATTTAGTGCAGAAAGGATATTTAGACATCTGCAGCAAAATTAAGAAAAATAAACACATAATAATTACAAAGATGCCACTGTGCTTAGACCACAGTCTTTATTTTATTTGGAATATTGTTATTTCCTAAAATGTCCTCACTTTTCTGTCTTGATTGCATGCTGCTGTCATACAGACTGGCAGCTGTACTCCTGTTCTGTTATGTAACACTTTGATTGTTATAGAGTATTTTACTAATACTAACTAAACTAAGGTTTTTGTGAATTCACCCTTTTACAATTGAGGAAAAACTTGCTTTTAGTCTGACAAAGAACAGTATTTGTGGAGGAAGGGTTACTTAAACTAACGAGTTGCTTACTCTTGCTCATGACACTCTCTCCACAAATCACAACAAGTGTCCCCCGCTGGGAGGACTTTGGGCTCAGCTGTGTGAATAATGTGTGGTACAGATTTCCTTTTTCCACTCAGAGTTCCCTCCCTCTATAATCCACAGCGCCTGCCAGAATGATAACTGAACAAAACACTCTTGAAGTAGATGGACAGCTTCTACTGAAGAAAGACGTCCGCTCTACTTTTTACACTTTTCACATAAGTTCAGTTTTCCTTCATGTATTAAAGGCCGCACACAATAGAAGTTTAATATCAGCGCTGACACCCCTGTATTCCTGAGTGGATTTTACCCACTAAACAAATCAAACTAAAAGTCAAACTTTCATCCTCTCCTGTATGCGAGTTGTACTTGTGCAGAGTTTGTACACTTCAAGGATTGAAAGGCTAAATGTTTTTCCAAAGGGACTTTGTTCTTTATGGCATGCATTTTAACCACTATCTGATCAAACAAACCTAGCAGACGGTTCTGGGGCTTTAAAAAATGATTAATAATAAAAGTAGAGATTCCACAGTTGCCAGTTTTCTAATCCTCAGATAACATGATATTTGTAGTATTTGTAAAGCGTGTTGTTCAGTCAATATGTACTGTAACAACTTGGATGAAAGTGGATCTGGATCTGAGAGTCATGTGGTAAAAAACATTTTCACAATGGTTAACCACCACATATGTTTAGGCATTTTAAAACATTGGGGAAACTGACATTTTGTGTGTGTGTGTGTTTGTGTGTGTGTGTGTGTGTGTGCATTTTTGTTTGAGCTTGTGAACTTGGTTATCTCTGTGGTTAAATGTCAAAAGTTGTGAAAGTTAAAAATGACAGAATACTTGACTTTTCATTTTTATGTTCTCAGACTGACAGAATTTAATCATCACAGTGCTTTGCCATTTTCTAGTCAAGACGTAAATGACCCTTAACCCCTTAACACCGATCATCACAAATTTGCATCATACCGCTTGCATTCAGACTGCAGCGTATGCATTCCCCCAATGCAGATTTGTGCATATTTGTACCTGGGAACCTTTTGCAAGTACTGCTTTCTCATAGGACAGTCATCAATGGCTGTTGCTGCTAATATGCATCACACCTAAATTTATATCTATTCTATTTGCTATAGACAAATTTACAATCTCCACTTAATTTAGCATCAGCTTGAAAGCAAAAACACAAATAGTATTTTTTTAATATAATTTCAAATAAATTCAGGAGTCACATATGAAGACCAGCTGCCGGTTAGCTTAGCACAGATGAGGGAAACTGTGAGTCTGTTTCTGACTCAAGGTAATCTGCTCACCTCTGAATACAACTAATTAACATCTAACATCAATATCTTACTATTAATTCCGTACAATGGAAGTGTAAACATTAATGTGACGTTGCCAGGCAACCATTCAATACTCCAAGAAGTCACTGCTTATATAGCCATAAGACATAATGTAGCACATAACCCCCGTAGAAACCACAATGTGTAATTTCTACACTTTTGTGTGGTTTAAAAAAAAACAAACAAGATACAACATGTGAGCTTTGGAGCTTTTCATACAGAAAAAAGCAATCCATAGTGCTTTACATATTAAAAACAATTCATTGAGTCCATTGATATCTTGATAATAAAAATCCAAGATTGTGTGATTACTGAAAGCTGACATTACCAATGTTGAGGATGAGGTTTCATTGTTCACTTATAAGCTCACACAAGCAAAGGAAACTATGGAGCCCCTAAAGGGACATGAAGAAAAAAATCATTTTTGATGAAGAAGGGGAAAAAAAAGTGCCAGCATCTAGTGTGCAGCAGATAACACAAGATACAAACTTGTTTGCATGAGATAGTTTCACGTGCACACGAGATAGTTATCTGGTGCGCACGAGTTAGCATTTCCAGTATGCAGAAGAGGCTGTATTTCCTGGTCCACCTTAAAGTGGCATAACACCTGTGGATGGTGATGTTCAGTAATTTTCAAGCTAATTCATGAACTGAAGATTTGAACAAATTATGCATACTTCTCTGTATACCAGAAATGCTATCTCGTGCGCACCAGATACCGGCACTTTTTTTTCTCCATCATTTTGTTTTTTTTTTCGTCATGTCCCTTTAGGGGCCCCATAATAAAGTGTAAAAGTGAAATAAAAAAATAAATAAAAAAGCTGGCTCAGTGTAAAGACTCAGTGGTCAGTCTGGATAAAGCTAACAAGTGGACATAAAGAAGGGATTTATTCTGAGAAACTTTCATCATATTTGTTAAATTCACTCTTTCTGTGCGCAGCATTGGTGTTTGAAGGAAACAGTGCAAACATAGACACTCCTGTGGTCAAATAATGAACAGTTTCACAGTCTAACCATTGCTTTTTATTATACATGAAACACCAAAACAACCGACTACAGCACGGCTAAGTATAGTATTGTTCTGTGTTAGGGGAAATCGTGTTTACTCATTACAGATAACCCAATTCAATCGTGTTTGATATTCATACTGTCAGAATGCACATATGTTCCTAATTTATCCTCTACATTGCAGTTTTATTTCATTTGCTTCAAAAACAAACAGGCACATAAGAGCTTGGTTTTGTTACTTTGTACCGGAGAATTTTCCCCTTTTACTTTGTCTTAATTCTAATCTTAAAAATAAGCAAAATTCCTCTGAGATGCTGGAAGCACATCTGCAGCCCTTCGCAAACACGGAGATAATGAGGTTGCAAAAGAATAGAAAAATGAAAAAGAAAGAAAAGTTAGTTTGTAAGAGGAGATTCCTCTCGGGCAGTCGAGGATGGTGTGTGTATATATATAGCAGAGCAGCCTTGCTTGTGTAAGGGGGTGTGCATGCTGATGGCCATCGATCGAAACAGAAGGTGTTGTCTGGCACTTCGGGCCATTCACACAGACTTCTGGCTTTGAGAGCAGAGTTATATTAACAACTTTGCCAGTTTGTAATTAATATGAATCTGCTGTTGGGTTCAATGTGCCCTGCTTTTTGGCCAGTGGAGCCATTTTGATATTATATAGATATTTTATCAGGACGTCTTCGCAGAGCACAAAAGGACCTTAGGAAGAGCTGGGATTTCACATGTTGTATAATTAAGATTTCTGTCTCTTAAAAGGCTTTTTCATCATAAACCTATTAGGACACAAACTAAAACTCATTGGGCTCTCTCACTTTCGATCACCTTATGCCTCATGTCTTCATGTGTGTTCATCAACACCTTCTTTAGGAATTAATGCCTCCAAGGAGAAGGGAATATTTTATAGATACAGCCCCCATTTGATCATTTACTATCTAGTTCATATCCTTAATCTCATGTTCCACAAAAACTACACACAGGTTGGATTTGTCGACCCATATGGAGGAAATTTAACAAAATTTGCCCTCATTTATGACATTTTTTGGTAAAGAAATATTTTATCTGATATTAAAAACAATGTTACGATCAAATTGTCCAAATTGTTACCTCTGTTCACTCCAGTCTATAGTTCATATGGCCAGTATGATATTACGCTCCTATTTGCACCCTTTTTTTTTTTTCTGCGCTCGCTCCTCCATAATCACACACCAAAGACAGAACTTGTGAACTTGTGTTCACAACCTGAAAAGTTTCAAAGTCTTATAACAACTTTAACCCTTCCCCATTGGCAAAAGCAAGGCTGTGAAGAAAATGATCATCAAAGCCAGACAAATTTACACCTTAGCCAAGTATCATGAGTCCTGCAATTTCACACAGACCCAGTTTTCCTCCACAGCAACACCAGGAAAACAGCCAAGTTTGCCACTTTCCAGATGGAGGCTAGGCTTTTGAATAATGACTAGCTCTAAAAGTTGCATTTGAATGTCTGTGCTACAGTGTTTACAAAAGTGCTGATCTCTACACCGGTGCTGCAGCCGCTGAACATTGATGCATACAGTTGATACAGTAAACTGTCTCACAAATCAATCTCAGGTACATTTCCGCTTCATTTAAATACGAATTTATGTATATTTCAGGACTAGAAACTGTTTTCACATCACTGAGCGTTAAAATTACCGCAACAATTTCTTCTCTCACTGTTGGTTTTTTTGAATATTTTTGACTTCTTGGAGCATTCTTGTGTCAAGTTTACAGAGAGGGTTGCACCTGCACTGTAGGTGGACAGGGGGGGGGAATGCAAGACTGAATTTATTTTTTCCACAAGCTTGTTTACACATCTCTAAGATGAGCTCTTTCCCTTCATTTCTATCAAGGCAATTCTCCTCTTCCAGTCACTACTCACACACACACAAGCACACACACACACAAGCACACAAGCACATGCAGTGCACATCTCTCTATGTAGCGGCTTCTTCCTCAAATAGAAAATGTGCACTAAAACATGACAGCACTGGCGGCTAGTCTCCGAGAGCAGCCCCACTCTCTCTGGCCTAGATTCTTTCAAATCCGCTCTGGAAGTGCCTTCGTCCTCAGCTGCACTGCCAGCCCGCCAGAAAGTGAGTGAGCAAGCCATCTGGCTGCACAGCACATCAAATCCCAATCTGTGTTAATTTGAGTGTTATGGGCCATTGTTTATTTTTGAAAAAAAAAGGAGGGAAAAAAAACCTCTCACTCGCAGGATTAATAACCCTTTTGTAGTTAATTCTGTGCTTTTTCCAAAGTTTGTGCAGACATACAGCATGTCTGGCACACTGCAGGTCACTGCTGAAAATTAGATGTGTCTAACCTGGCAAAATAAAGATTTTATGTTGCTACAAGACAATAATGCTGCTTGGATTCTATTAAAATGATCCAAACTCATAAATGGAACATTTTTTTATAAATAAAATACAATACTATCTAGGCCAGTAGTCACGCTGTGCAGATAAAAGTAATTTTGCGTTTGTTTCTACCACCTGGCGAAAACATTTGGATTCCCATAGGTCTTTTATTTATGGTTTTTTATTCAGATCTCCGATAACATTCAGATTTCTTTTATAAATCCCTATCCATTATATTACCATGTTCAACACATCGAAGACACTCAGAGCTTAGAAGTAAAGCTTTAATTCATCTAAAAAATGTGATAATCCATCCAGACGGCTGGTTAGATACACAGACAGACAAATAAGGATATGCATTTTCTATGAGTCCAACACAGCTACACTACAGTGCCACTGACTAAAGAAGTAGTTGAAGCCACATCTCTTTTTCTTTGTATTTTTACCCCTCACTCCTTCCTCTCCTCCTCTCTTTTTCTCTCACTCACACACACAGACACACACACACACATACACGCACACACACGCCACCCACCCTGACACATGGTGTGTTATGCAATGGGTGATGCCTAATTACCACTGACATCGCGGAGACTGTTCACTGCGAAATTAATCATGACACAGGCGTCAGCTTTTGATATTTTTTCGCCAAGTGCTCTGAGTTCGTACCAGCCGATGTAATTAATAAACCAAACGCACACAAATACTGATTAGACGCTGACACTGATGTCTTAATAATAACTAAGCACCTTGAAAAAAAAAAACAACAAAAAAAAAACTAATGCCAGGTGGCACACAGCGGAGATAAGAGGAAAGAAGTTGGTGCAGCAAAAGAAGAAAAAAAAGGAGAAATTGGAGCTAATTATTTTCTAGCTATGAGTATGAGGTTGTTTATAGTTTATACTTTGAGGAGCCGTGGGTTTGCATGGATGGAAAATAAAGTGCAACAAGGGTGCATGAATGTATCTCTACACAAATTCTAAACAGCTGTGAGTCCACAGTAGCTCGCAGGGGGCTACCGAGCTATTTATAAATCGCAGCATTGTACTGGAAAGCGCTTACAGTATATCCACTCATGCATAGCATAAACAGTTGCTTTTCAGTGAGCAAAAAAACAAAAAAACCTCGCTGTTATTTTATTATTACAAATAGATGAACTGAGACTCCAGAAACACAGCCCACCCATATCTGGCATAATTAATGTGACACGCTGCTCATCAGTGCACAAACCCTCTACAAGAGCTGGTTGCTCATTTCTAGAAGATCTTACTGCCTTGGTGGCAAATGATCACAAGCCGAGCAGTCCAGGATGAGATGCAGGCTAATTGACTTGACATCTCACTTTTTGTTGTTTACCTTTTATAAAGTCATACATTTTTTCCCCCTTTTTACCACCTAGCTGCGATCAGCTTTGATCTTCCACAAGCTTCAAAGTGTAATGTATCCAAATGTTTCATTTGGAAAACACAAAGAGAGGCTTGTTTCCCATTTGAGACATGTGTTTTAGACAGAACAGAACTATGAATAGTGTGTGGGGTTGCTTGTATTTTTTTTTTAATTGGTACAGAAGTGTCTTGTGTTTTCCTTGTAAAGTGCACCAATGAGTTATTTTGAGAGTGTATGATCATTTTAGGCGGCTTTAACTTTTACACCCTGGCCTCAGCTTTTCTTCGTGTCTCCTCTCAGGTGGGTCACTGAGTCCACCTGAAGAAGCAGAGTTCAGGCATAAAAAGACAAAGACCTGAGGAGTGAGTAGAGGTTGTTTTTCTTCTATTTCCTTCTTTGGAGTTTTCTTTTTTCTGAAGCAGTTGTTTTTCCCACTAATTTCCCCTTCGTTCAGATAGCAGACACATCAAGATGGCATAAAATGAGAAAAGAGCAGAACAATGTCATGAACAGTGATGTGTAGATTGTATGGTCCGCATCTCAAATAATAAAAGTATTTCCTTCATTTTTTTCAGATTGATTTACTTTTATGTCATTTCTTTCTTCACATTTCTAAATATAATTTAAACATCATACACTTATCCTGTTCTCACTGTTTTAGAAAAGGTGAAAGTGGAATTCAAAACCTGCTGATAATATGGATAATAAGCTTTAACTGAGTTGAATTCAGTTGTATTTGTATCGCGCTAAATCACAATAAAAACCTCTCGTGGCACTTGACATAATAAGGTCAAAATCTTACAACGTTATCAATATTCTGAGGAGAAATCCCACCCACAGCAAGCACAGGAAGATTATTTTTACTATTCATTTTGGTTGTGAGATAAGTACTGTAGTTACACTAAATACATTGTACCTGCATCCAAAAAAAACAATCATGTTTACTTTTATCAAAAAGTCAGACCAAAGGTCACATGGAGAAAAAAAAAAGGAAAGGAGTTTGAAAATAGGCCACAACATGTTTGCACAAATTATCAGAGCAGACTCATATGTGCCAACACATGCACACACAAATAGATGCATACATGACGGTCACCAGAGACTCACTGCTACATACACCACATGTTTCCATATGCAAAGTCCAGAGTCTTAAAACTAGATCAAAGTTTTTGGATGGCATCAGTATTACTTAACTGGCTAGATTTATTTTTAAAAAGTGTCTTATCCTCTGGTGAAATCACACGCCTGCCTGGATGTGTGTGTGCCGTATGTGACAGACAGAGGAGCAGAAGGTAACCTTTACAAATGACACACAAACAGCTAGACAGTGCCTCAGAGTAAAGGTGGCTTTTTCTAATCCTCACTCCTCATGTTGTCTGCTCTCTCTTGTCTACTGTATCACTACAGTACATCCCAGGCAGAGTGACACATTCAGCTTGGCTGTTTCTCTGGCAAATGTTTTGACGCACTGTTTGTCTCAGGGCTTCACCTGCCTACCTCCTTTAACTCAGGTTTTGAAGGATACTTCACTATAATCTCTGTGTAGTAGTGGTAGTGGAATAAGTATTTTGACACTTTTATTCTTATCGTTACTGTTAAACGACCAATGTGCCATACATTGAAATGTGTCTTTTATTATATCCCTATAATTTAACACGGGCAAAGACCATGTTGTTTTCTATATCCAGAGCTTTAGACATTTGAACTGATATATATGCGAAATACACTTTAATCTAAAAAGACAAGATAATTATTTATTCATTCCACAATGGGGTAATTTTACAATTGAGTATTTTAAAAGGTCTATCATCTCTTTTACCACTTCCTAAGTTTAAAAGTAAACATTTGCATTTCCCCTTTCAGAGCACTGTACTGTGAAATATCACTAAGAAAGTTACCTAATGATTTTAATGTTTAAATTCAAACTAACTTAAGGCTCACACTTAAATCTACTGCATACACAAACATACATCAGCTTCCACTGTAAAACCATCAGAATAGGGTGAAGTGAGTGTTTCATTTAAATGAACAGTCACCTGTAACACATTCATGAAAATATTCTATTAAGTCTTTCCAAATTTATAATAAATGCATTTATAATCAAGCCACAAATCATAGCTAGATGTATAAAATGCAGTCAGAAAAAACCTCCCTCTACCTTGGCATCTAGCTGCTGCAGGAAGGGGAGAATGTTTCCAAGCAGGCACCAGGAATATCAATTCATAATGTACTTGACACAGTTTTGTTGAACAACACATTATTTAGTGATAATTTTCTGCATGTTAATAATCTGATCTGAAGTCAGGCTGTAGCCTATACGCAGTGTTCCCACTGAATATGTATTTCTGACCACACTCAGGGTAAACATGTTATTTAATCATCAACATGTTTTCAGTCATCATTGCTTAAGTGGGATGAACAAACCCCAGGTGGTGTACACATAGTACTAGAGACTTGCCGTGGGGAGGCAGCTTGTATGCATGTCATTCAGGATTTAAATGATATGTGCCATCTGAGTAGTCGGGCGACTTAAGGTGAACTGCAATCTGTGTCAGAAGCTGAACTGGAAGGTAACCTTAGTTATGCTTTCTCGAGACAAACACATGAGGTATCTGCAGAACACGCTGTTTATTTTCTATATAACGCGGCTAATTTCAATCCCTGGCCCTCTACCTTACAAGCTACAGCTACCAATCTAAACTTTCACACTAATGCAGTCACACTTGAAAGAATCTGTCTGTAATTACACCCCTGACTGAATTAATACAAATCTTGTAAGTTGGTTGTTGTAACTCTTTAATGTTGATTTAATTGATTGCTTTCTGCAGGAACACAGTTTCCATTATATTAAATATTGCACCAACTGCTTAACTTAGTCTATTAGGTGTATGTGTAATCTAATTACTTGCCCCTGTGAAGGTTTGATTAGGCATGGAAATCCAGGGGTAAAATAATATCTCATAATACAATATTTTTAAAAAAATGTATCATGGGAGCAACAGTGAATTTGTTTCCTTTTGGATTTACTGCATAATATCTCTGCCAGTTAATAAATGTGGGGGAGTTAATTTAAAATAATCTCTTATATACATTTCTGTTAACATTTACTTTAGCCCAAGGCTCTTTTTTCACAACCTTCCTACACTGACCATGACTGTAGAGTTCAAAAGTCAACACATACTAGTTCCCATGGCAACCCTATTTAAAATTCATCAGACTATATTTCCACGTCTGACCTTCATAGGCAAGAGTCCTATCATCTAGCTGTGAGGTTACTTGCTCTGTGTGCCAGATATGTCAGCATATACTGGCCATCTTGAAATCTGCGCTCACCAAACTGAATGAGACCAGATCCCTCGTCGGAAATACTAATTTACTCCAAAATGGTGTACAAACGGTGGTAAATGGGCACTCTTGATGAAAACCAGTAATGCTAGGACAGATAAGTTTCCATGGAGGTATTATTTCAATGTAGTAAAAATGTTGTTGAACACTGCACGTCATGATCTCACTCACATTTTGGTGGCAAAAGCAGTTGCACAGTAAAAAAGGGACATTCAAAACTCCTATAATCTATGTTTTATAGTAATAATTTATCTAACTATCGTAAATAGTTGGCAGTTCTCCTCATTTATTTATTTTTGTTAAATTTTACAGCCCACCACTTCACATGACTCCCCATGAATGCTATTGTTTAATATAGGAGGAAAAGCTCTATAGTAATAATATTTAAAAAAAAACATGTTGTTGGACATAATACATTTTGATCCAGTCAAGTTGTGAAAAAAAGGTGGGAATGGGAAGTAGTAGCTGCATCATCACTGCCAACATGAATGAACCTTGAGAAAAACTCCAGCTGAACCGGAGCAACAGAGCAGCCGAGGGAGGATGTGGTGACGGACTTCTTCTTGGATTAAAACTACCACTGTAATTACCACACACGATGGGGACGGGGTCTTCTGCTGAGTTGACGAGTGTTTTGTTTCAGAGTTAACATGCTCCAATTCACCTGTCCCCATGAGACGCAGCATGCACTACTCTGTTATGCAGTTGGCCCTTTCAGCCACTGGAGTTGTCTGCTATGTGTCTAAACTGAAGTGGAAGCCTGCTCCTAATCATAGCAATCACTCATCTGAAAGGACCCCCCCTTCCCTTCAAAAGACAGCTATTTTTAACTCCCATGTATGTACAGTGTTTCCAGGATGGTGTGATTATCATTGATTTGTCTAAAATGACAGCGCTTGAAAGCTCGGAGAGATTCAGGAGAGCTGACTTCAATTTTTCCCAATGAGGGAGCCAATTATTACTGATTTCATATCAGCCCTGTTCTGCTGTCAGTCTGCAGATTCTTATGACTCTGTCACTGTGGAAAAATATGTGATGCAAAGCTAAATTAGATTTGCTCATGATGTGTTTGACTGACACTCATTATGTGGAATGGACAAGTGGGAGCTGCATGAATGGGTGTGGGAAACATTGGTTATGTCTCAATTCTCCTGCTTTCTCTGAAGCAGGTCCCCATTCATGGGTGATTAACAGGCAGATCAGGGAGGCGGGCAGTGTTGCTTGGTTGGCTTTGACTAATCTATCTGCTGCTGCCTTGCTTGGGTAATGGCTACAGGCTGGCTTGGAGAATCCAGACAAGCAATGAAGAGAATCATTGAAACTACTGCATATAGCTCCACTCTCACAGCCCAAATCCTACATGCACCCTTTTATGCAGCCATGTGAAACACTACAGAATGTGACTGACAACTCCAGAGATTAAACTGATTATTGGATGTTGCTGGAGCAAAACCAAAGTCTACACTCACATCGACGCCATGAGATATGGGCAGCAAAATGTAAATAACAGCTTAATCCGAATGATGGCGTCACAACCATTTTTGTTGATGTTGGTATCACAGATATACACAGGCACACTGTATTTTCTCGTGAGCACACCAATGGACATTATCAATGTGCTATACTGCTTTCATCTTATCAGAGTTACAGTACACCAACTAGACTGTAGGTGGTAGCTTTTAATGAGAAGTGCAGCCATACATCCTTTTTTTATCTATTACTCCTCCTGTGGTCTTTACAACCTTCTCCTTTTGCCTTTGTGAAGTCAAAGGATCGGATGTGAACATACAGTTAACACTGAGATGTATCCTCAGTGATGAGTGTGTCGTGTGCTTCATTTTTGAAAATGAGATCCACAGAAACATAATTAGTTTTTCTTTACATGTCAACAGATGTTGAATATATTTTTGAATGTTGGCATGCAGTCACATGACCTGACTTTCTCCCTTTCAGTGTTTATAAGGATTTGTGGTGCACCTGCAAAATGCCTCTGCCCCCACATCCTGTCAGGTGCCTGCATCCCTCAGGATACAGAAACTACTGAAGGTGTCTGATAAAAAAAACCAAAAAAAACAACTAAAAACTAAACCACGTCGTCTGTTCTGTTTCATTGAAGATTAAAGATTGACATGGAGTGAATTAAGTGACATCTTGACCACTCAGTCATAGTAATAGAAATATTGCTCCACCTTGTGGAAGCAGCCGTTTTAGTCTTACATTGACTTGATGTCAGTCCTACAGTTGAAAGACTCTCCTCTCAGTACTTGTGTGGTTTTTCACAAGCTCCATGTTAACTGTAAAGTGGGTCTGGGGAGGCTCCACTTATCTAAATGGTCGGTGCGCATCCGTGACTGTGCAGGACCTCCGTGGCACAATTTTCTCAGGAGATGAAAAAATAAATACAGCATAAAGTCTGCTGAGGGAAAAGGGATAGATGATTACGCA
>OOFC01013329.1:40510-50597 GCA_900323345.1 Pseudochromis fuscus | reverse complement strand
ACAGTCGCCAAAAAAAAAAAAAAAAAAAAACTTGCTGAGGATATTCTGTTTAAATGGAGAAGACTTATTCCCACCGTCACATGAGAGTTTACGTGAAACAACAGTGCACTGAGTCCGGTGCCCTATTTCCAGACGGCTGTGTCTACCTGCGCGCTGAGCCGCTCCCTCCTCCTCCTCGGAGTTTGTGTTGCACTCGTTGCAGTAGGAGGGTCCATGTCACAGAATGACGTCGCTCTCCCTGCAAGTCCGACTGACTCCTTCGTTTGTTTTTATTACTCTTTTCATCTAGGGGCCCGGATTCGTTAATCTTGCAAAATTACGGCCATAATGTGAGATTATCCGCCGCTGTCGTCCGACCCGTCGCTGTCGTTCGTCCTGTCAGGAGCAGCGGCTCGGCTGTTGAGGATTACTAGTGATAAATACGCAGTAGACTTCTCCAGTGTGTCTAGCTGTCAAACTGAAAACAATGTGTTGGAAAGAGTAGACAGAATCACATTTGTTGATATTTATTGACTTTGCTTTTTTCGTGTATTTTTTTTTGTTTTTGTTTTTATTTTTTGTCCTCTTGGATTATTATCGCTGCCCAGCAACACAGCCACCTGACAACTCTGAATGTCGTAATTAAGGTAAGGAAGGACAGAGCTCAGTGTTTCACTGTACATTTTAATTTGGCGCTGTGTCTGGGATGATAATGAAAGCAAACTCCTCACTGATCAGCTGGATAACTGCATACTAGCATCCACGGGAGATTTACTGTGGAGGAGAAATCTAATAACTTTCAACCGGGACCGTTAACCCTGTCTCTGGTCCATAATAAAAGTCTCCAAGAAGTTTATGCACGTACGAAAAAAAAGCCACAATGTTGTAAAAATAATTTTACCAGATTTAACACCTCTACCCTCACTTGTCTGTATGTAGAGGGGGAAATCTAGTGCTGTCAAATCCTGTCTTAAAATGTGACTTGAATTATTTACATTTTCTTGTCAGTGCACTTAATACCTCCTTTTATTTCAAAAATCGTAAATACGACTTTAACACAGCAACAAAAATAACTTCACCGGCAACAATACTGCAAAAATCGTCTGCTTTTTCTCCCAGTTTTATTCTGCGCACCCGCAAAATGGAGAGATATGCAGAGAGTTGCATGTCCTACAGAGGCAGGGTAACCGCGGCAGGAGCACAAGGGAGGAATTATCGAGCTGACATCTGTTTTATTTTTTCATTTTTATATTAAAGGACCTGCAACATGTCCGTGGGACATTATGCAGGCAACCTAACTAACTTTAACTCGGATATCTTGGCTGCTGGAGAGCTGTGAGCCCCGTCCAGGAGTGCACCGTAGCAGGCAGAAATAAATAGTGACATATCAGCTGTCAGCGGCGCCTCATCGTTGTAATCTGTTACGGTAATTGTTTGACGGTCCTCAGTATTCGTGTTGCTTTTGCACATGACGAAGCTGCTCCGGCGCCTAAAAACAACATTTCAAGTTATGTCGCAGCTATGTTGTGGCTGCAAGAGCAATAACTATTGAGTGACAGCTCTCTGACCAATCCGCGAAGGGCCTGATGAAGCTGTTGGATTTCTGGCCGTGCTGTCCAATAGAGGCACGACAGAGGTGGGGATTTAAACAAAAAAAGCCCAGGCGACGTCACGGAGATCAATTAACCCTTACCATGCAGATTCCCCCAAGTTATCTTACTGTACATCCCCTGTAGTGCCGATAAGGAGCGTCGTCTGAAGGAGAAGATACTGTACAGACCCACTTACGTTTTATTTTAGATTTACTGTTTACACAGCATAGTGTTTGCTTCCGTCTGGTATTTTATAAATTCAATATGTATGAATGCATTATGCGTTATTGGAGAATAATATTTCTGCATCTCTCATTCACCCGACTTTATTGTCTCTTTAGGTTTCAACCAACTTGCTTTGCCATCTATTTACAATGATTCACATGTTACTGAATATATCCAATGTTGCCTCCTCAATATTTTTTCCTAATAATCAGGCTGCTCAGCTGTTGTTGTTAAACCAATGCTTTGTTTGCAACTGGACTGTAACACATTTTGTTTTGTTTTGTATACTCATCAGGTGAGTCAATGAGCCAGCAATGGAGACCAAAAGATACCAAAGTTTCTTTGATGGAAATGACACAGAGAACAAATGGTCTCAGGTCCCCGGCACTATGGAGTACTGCTGCAGCACAGAGGATTCAAGTCTGACCAACAGCGATATCCTGATGGACATAGTCAATGTCAGCTGCCCTGCTGGAAGCCCGGCTACTGACTGCAAAGAAAACAATACAAAGAAGCAGGAGCAGCCAGTGCTTCGGCTCGGCCAGAACCAGCCATTTGTTCTCCCACACTTCAACAACTCTCTCCATGGTCATAAGCAGGAAATGGACTCCAAGGAGCTTTCCAAGACTGTGGCTGAGTCTATGGGCCTGTATATGAATGCTGCCAGGGAGGCAGACTTTGCTTTTAGCCAACATGGAGGCAATACCAGTCCTGGGAAGCTGTTTCCAGTATGTGGACGTCCTCTAGAGGACAACCAGTGTGGTCCCACAAAGAGCCCCAAGTTAAAGCCATTTGGTTTCCAGCAGCCTAGCACCACTCCGAGAGAATGCACCACCGGGACTCCAGTCAGCTCTGCGTCCATGCTGGCCTCCTCTCTGTCCTGCAGTCCACAGACCTCCAGCTCCATTTCCAGCCCTGGAGGCAGTAACAATATGGTGTCGTCTACCACCAGTCCTCCCACATGCTTTGGACCACTATCCTCATCCGTCAGTAGTCCTGTCAGCCAGACGTCGTGTGCTGCAACTCTAGCCAACATCAAGCGCAGGAATTCAGTCACATGTAGCCCTGTAGAGTCTAGCACAGTGGGCTCACCACCACTCACCAGCCCGCTCAACGTCATGAGGTCCCCCATGTCCAGCCCTCAGAGTATGAGCAGTGTGAGATCCCCTCCGTCCTGCAGCACTACATGTAACATCAGGTCATCTGTCTCAAGCCCCACAGGTGGCAGCTGCACTGGCACCACCAACAACTGCAACACGGTGAGGCCCTCCCTCTCCAGTCCGGCCACAGGGGGCACTCTGGCTGTCAGCAGTCCGCAGAACCCATCCTCTGGTGGGTTTCCTGTATCGAGTCCTGCTGGAGGACTGGGTTTGGTGCAGAATGACACCAACAGCCCAGAAGCAGCGGGGCTGACCAGAGACACGGACTTCAAGAACTTTGAGTTTCCTAAAGTAGAGATGGTAGACGGGGAGGTGTTCAACGTCGGCTTAGACCAGATGGGCATGGTTAAGTACATTAAGAATGAGCCCGGAACTGACTTCAGGAGCATGTGTTTAGGCAGCTCCAAATGTAATGCAAGTACCACACCTTTTATCACACAGATTAAGAGTGAGCCAAACAAAAGTGAGGGATGTATGAATCAACACCCCTATGGTGAGCAGTCACCATCTCTTGGTCTATTCCCTGCATCTGAGACCACTTATCTGTCCTTGAGGAATAACATTGATGAGTATAGTCTTTCTGGTATCTTAGGACCCCCTGTCTCCTCTCTGAATGGGAACTATGAGCCTGACGTGTTCTCCAACAATGTCCTGTCTAAAGGGGTTAAGCAGGAGTCCACTGATGGCAGTTACTACCAAGAGAATAACAGCATGTCCACATCCGCCATTGTTGGAGTTAATTCTGGTGGACACTCATTCCATTATCAGATTGGAGCGCAAGGAACAATGTCTTTCACGCGGCATGATGTGAGGGACCAGTCCAACCCTTTGTTGAATCTAATTTCACCTGTAACGGCGTTAATGGAGTCGTGGAAATCTCGGCCAGGCCTGTCACAAGGGTCACTGTCAGCCAGAGGTGAAGGATATCCGGGTCAGAACTGCATTGCAGACAGCATGTCAAGGTAAGGAGAATAAAGATGGCTCTGGGTAGTATCTGTGTTTCACTGTTCATTGTGGAACTCTGATAAATATTTGAGTTTAGCTTTAGAGAGCAGAAGCTTTCATTTTTTCTAAATAATGTTTTTTTTTCTTCAGTGTACCTGTATAATAGTGTGACTCTGTAGAGGATCTCAGAGATGGAGAGCCCGTTTGTTACCGTTAGACCCTTATTGCACCAGGGATTTAGGGCGTTTGCCTTGAGAAGTGCAAAATAATAACAACAGCAGGGCTTGGGAAAGGCAGCGGGATGCTGGCTAGGGGAACAGGAATTAAAGGACGGGGTCCAGGTCATTGTTATAGTAGCATGTGATCACAACATCATCTCTGTTAGTACTGCCCTGTGTTCTACTGTAACACAGAGGCAAAGTTTGCCTCTTATCAGGGGCCCGTGTGTATGTACAACAACAAAATTTATTGGTCTGTTATCAGGAGGTCTGTCTGAGGTCTTGCGTAATGCAAATATCTGTTTTTATGGGCCCAAGGCCATTGGCAGTATCATAATTTATGAATGATTGATCACATGCTTTTGTTGTCAAACTGATGAAATAAACAGTTTATTTCGTGATGCTGGAAGTTGAAACAAAACAAACAGGCCGAAGGGAAAAAAAAATCTATAACAGAATCTAGCAAAGTGAAACTTTGACACAGTTGTTGTGCATCCACTGTATTGTGGTGTCCTAGTTGCATGTGAAGGAAGAAAATTATCAACACAATTAATCACAGTGAATTTCAAAGCAATTATCTGGACCTTAAAACAAAGTGTGACATTGTTAAAAATACAGAAGCTACCAGTGAAAGGTGCTGCTGTTTACACTTTGTAGGAAAACAGAAGAAGTGTTTGTGGTCGAGTCTGTGGGGAACTTACACATAATATAACTGTTTTTAAATAATACTGACTGTCAATTGGTGTTCTTATAAAATCCACATTGCTACACGTTACATCATCTGTTTATGCATGGGATGCTATAAATTGACAGCTTTTATGATCTGGAGCAAAGAAAACAAAATGATAAATGACTTCCTGCCTACTTGCACAGCTTCTGATAAAAGTCAGACACTTGCTGTCCAGAACTGTGTTTGAGCTTCTGCCGGGATTTTGATGTACATTGCTCCACAGTGTTTGACTGAGACTTGACCGAGACAAGTCCAAACTGAATTTGAGCTGTGATGTTGCACAGAGTCCCCAAATGGAGATTTATTAGATCAAAAGTTTTCCTGATTAAATTTGTAAAAAAACAACTTTGCAGATCTCACTGATTGCTCTGCCGTTTTCAATTGTCCATTTTCATTTTCTTCAGCTCAGTTGCTGTCATTCAGATTGCAGGGACGAGTCCTGGGGAGCGGGATGGAAAAAAAAAGTCAGTTTATTGTAACGTTTGATCGCTGCATAGTCCCTTAGGTCATCAGCAGAAAACTGATTTCCTGTAGTTTTTAAAGGCAATGAATCATTGCAGCTGCTGGTTCTGATAATCTGTTGTTGCTTTTAAATTTTAGCGTTTATATTTTAGAGTTCATATACTTGACATAACTATTATTAAATAATTACAAAACCATTTACTGTAAGATGTGTGGTCCGATTTGGTTGAACTGTACTATATATTTATTAACGAGCCAATCTGATTAAGTTTTGCAGACAATTAGATTAATTATTAAATAGTTGAATTCATAGCTCAGAAAAAGCTGCATCAGGTTGCTTGTCCTTGTGTAAATGGTCTCTGTGCCTGCTCCTACATACAGTATGTCTAGATTTGACCTGATTACCTTCAAATCATTTTATTGTCTTTGTTGTTTGACATGTTTATTCTGCTTTATATGTACAGTACACTGGTGTCTAGAGAGTAGATCCTCCGTCTGTGTGTTTGTGCATGTGCTATAACAAGACTCGCAGCTCTGAGGAGACTGATACGGCCCCGTTACCTTGGAGGCGACCCATATGGCAGGAGCCAAAGCGATGTTGACGGGATCACTGCCACCTTGGTCCTAATGAGATCCAGCTTAGCCCTAATGTCAGACAGGATGACAGTAAGAGGTGGGCCACATGGCAGCCAGCCAGGCAGGCAAGGAAGCAGAGAGACACAAACACAAATATACATACTTACATATCCTGCATATACATACAGAAATGTCTCAGGTGGAATGCAAGAACACTTTTTTAGAGGTTGCTGCCTACTTTCAGTGTCTTGTTACACCAGTAGTATTGTATTGATTGACGGCTATACTGAGGCATAAACACAGGCTTATTGTATCCTGCCTGAAATTTGAAAGAGCACTGCAGGAAATCTGTGGTACTGTCCAGCTTTGGACTGACTACACGGTGCCCGTGCCCAAATATTTCATAGGCAAAAGTGTTACGTAACCATTAAAAAGCACAACTAAAACTCTTTGATCCGCTGAAGCTTTGGATGACAGAGTGTTAAATCCCTTGGCTCTTTTTTCTCACTTTGGTTTCCTCTGTAAATGGTTTTAATTAAAAATGGCTGCTCATCTGAGCAGTCTGGATTACTTTGTGCAAAACGTTTTAACTCAGATTCACAAGAGAGGAAGAAGGGAAAAAAGCAGCATCCTAGAATTGTTGTATTTATCTGATGTTTGATTTAAACTTAATGCTAAGACAAACAGAGTGGTGCATTGTATGTTATTAGAGGTTTGGATGCTGATATTTTCTTTTAGATATCCTGTTTTTTCCTGTACAAAAAGTTTAATTGCTATATTTTTTCCTGGAAGAATTTTTGAAAATCAGCACACCACAGTTATAAATATATATGAATATGGAAATTATCATAAAATGACCTACATTAGGGTCCTGGATTATGTTTGTACGCTGCCTAAATCTCCAAATCTCTTTTCACCCTATTTAGGGCAGTTTTGTGTTGGTTTTTCGCAGTAATGTTTCACCATGTTAAATTTCTCTGAAACTTGCCAGCCCTCTGACCTTATAATTTCATAATGTGACAAATGGTAAAAACTAAAAATAGAGGTCAGCAATGTATTTTTTTTTTAATTTAGATAAGCCCTCATTAAAAGTTTTAGCCTTTACTATAGTCAAGGGAGAAGTAGCACCTTACTATAGGCTGACATTTTCCTTTGCTTTAAGCTTGCAGCCAGTTTCTGTATATCGACTGAGTGCCCATCATGAGGAAGCACCAGATTCAAGCAGGGAAAATGCTTTACACTGGACTCTGGCCAACTCTCAATGTTCTGCAGAGGGATGAAAAGGCATACTCCTGAGAGCACACTAATAAGGCTTTAATTGTATGTTCCTCCACTAAATTAATGGATGGAAATGATTTGATTAATTCAGACACTGCTGGATACTAATATCCAATTAAATCCCAACACCAGGTATGCACAGGGGCTCCCAGTGCATTATGGGTTCCTGACTATAAAGCGGGCAGCTGCTTCTTTGCGTTGTGCGGAGGATGTTACAGGTGAAGGTGTTGGGGAATGGCTGTGGCTGTCTGCCCAGCGGACATAACAATGCAGCAAAGATATTGTCTTATGTTGCATGCAAGTGTTTTAATTATCTGCATTCTCATGTGTGCTGTTGAATATTTAATTATGTAGTAGTAATTAAGTGAAGAATACGATCATCTAATTGTGCTAAATATCATCTAAAGTGCGTGTGCTGACAAACTTCAAGTAACAGACAGATGGAGGGCGACAACTATCTACATTCAATAAATAAAGTGGATTCAACTAAAGCCGCCATGTGGCCAGTATACAGACTTTTATAGACATTTATTTATTCCCCTGATGGTAATTACTGAACAAGAACTTTATTTCAAAAGAAAATGTATATATTTAATTATATATCAATATGTGTTTCCTAAGGGATTTTATGATTACAGTTAGTTGGTTTATCTCAGCCCGTTAAAATTGGATGTATGTAAAATCTGTAGAAGTCAATTCAACACATTTGTTACATTTTCACATTATACAGTAGAAGGCTAAGGGTCAACAAAGGGGCACGGCTCAATACTGAATTATTTATTGAACAATCGTGAAATTAAATTTAATTATGAGTTAGGTTGCACACATTTGAAAAAGAAATGATACACACCAGACTGTCTTTGAAACTTTGGGACAAGCACATGAGTAAATCACAGCCTGTGTACTCAGCTCTTAGGCAGTTTAAACTTGTCTCTCAGTGCAGCAATAAAATGAACTGGTTCCACCAAGCAGCAATTAGCCATCCATGAGTAGTAAAGATAGACCATGGTTCAATAAAAACATGCAGTGGTTCTAGATTTTCAACCTGTGAAATGCTTTAATAGTAGAAAGCAGTTTGATATTGTGTCTCGCACTGAAAATACAGTTTTATTCTCGTGTTAGCTGCCATGTCCACAGACATACGTGAAGCACATAAAACAAGCTTACTGCCTTAATCCATAGCTCATTCTTCAAATTTCTTGACGTCGTTGTTAATTTTTGGTATTTCCCTCCCCCTCTTTTGTGAATTGGTATGAATATCTAAATATGTATGTATTCCAAAAGATGCATAGATATTAATATCCACTGGGAAAAAATAATTCAATAAAACACCTGAATGAAAAAAAACAACAACAAATTAATACACTGAGCCCACAAAGCTCCAGTTCTTTTCTGTCTTCTGGGCAGCCCATCACTGGCTGGTGTGGGTGGATTGGAGGCTGTGTAAAGCAGAGTTGAGAGGCAGTATACAAGGTACGAATAGTGAGAGTTGGTCCAAGTGGTGAAATTCTACCGTCTACGCTTCTTAAAATCTAAAAATGTCTTAAAAATGAATGCCTGGACCCAGTAAAAGCTGTTGGTGAGGCATTGTTGCAAGGTGAAGCCCTGTGAAGAGCAGGGTAAAGGTTTGTTATGGAGGTTCTTATGGCTACATGAAGCAGAGGCAGGGGTGAGATCAGATGTTAAAAACAGGTAGTAAACTGCTTAGTGTTTATATTCTTCAGACGTGGTATGATTGACCTTGAGGTCATTAGAGATTTCACAATGCTCATTCAGAGACGAATCCTAATACTGTTGTGATCAATAATAACACCATCAATAATTGTTGGTTTACTGTGCAGATGAATTTTCCACTGTGTCTTGCAGGCCAGCAGCATGAATTGATTTGGCAGATATTCTTAGTTCGATCACAACCATTGATCCAGGAGTCACATGAGGTGTATTGGCTAATTAGTCAAAGTCTTTGAATCATTTTCATCATGAAAGGAACAATGAGATTTTATTGATCCAGCAGTGATCACTTAATTATTGTGAGAATAGGATGGAAAATTGTTCACAATTACTTCTCGTGGTACGTTTATTGTTTTGGAAATTTTCTGTAGTATCACAGCTAACTGTCCTCTCAGCCATGAACTGTCCTTTGTGTGGTTTTCCAAGATGGATACTCCTCATGAGCAGTGCTTACAGCTGCTGCTGCAGGCAGCTGTTTTCCTAAAAAAAAAACAAAAAAAAAAACAACTCAACCAACTGTACACTACTTACTCAGGACAAACAAAGTTATCCACTGGCTAGTGAACACAGTGGAGAATTTAGCAGCTATAGAGCCAGATATTTCTCTCACAGGTCGGTGGCGACCAAAGTAGAGCTAAAATAAAAAGTGAATATTGGGAGGTAATGTATCAAACAAATGCTCATGTTTTGTTTGTGTCTGTTGGATGAACTGTCAGTTTTTGCTAACAAGTTCACCACAGCAGCTTTATAAGGTGATAATATGTCAGTGTTGTGTTTACAGCTTGTTCCATTTCCATTTATATTGTTTAAAAGGCAGAAGAAAAATAAAAGCAGAGGGAAATTGTCACCACTATCAGCCTTTTGGCTTTTTTTTTTAATAGATTTGGATATGCAAGCAATTCTGTCCAATACACACTACACTTACTTTATTGTAAAGAAGGTCAAGCTGAATTCATTTGTTGACTATGGATTTAGGAGAATAACTATAGCAGCTAAAAGTGATGTGATTTTGTCTTGATTGTAATTTCTTTCATTTTAAATGGAAAATAAGCTCTAGTACGAAACCCAAGATAAGTACAGATAAAAGGATTTCTTTGAACATGAGGCCATGAGTGCACAGTGAAAGCCAGTTTTATATACAAGCTTTATGAATGGATACGTTTTTTTTTTTTTTTTTTTTTTTTTCCCTTT
>OOFC01013329.1:27311-39255 GCA_900323345.1 Pseudochromis fuscus | reverse complement strand
GGCCTTTTACGTAACACTTTCATTCTTTCCGAAAAAACACACAAGCATAGACACACACACACACACACAAACAAGACGCAGCCACACTTTTACATCAGCTGAACTCATGACTCAGACAAGTGCAACAGCGCCTTGAAACATTAATAACTCTGTTTCTAACTTTAAATTCAAACCACATAGTAAACAATTACAAATGATCAGTTTGGTGAATTGAAAAGTAAATCTTAAGTCAGCTTTTGTTTCCATGTTTCCTGAGGGTTTGGAGCCTTGAAATGCTGTGACCTTTGTAGAGATTATTTTAGCTTTGTAAAGAATTTTTAAGCTTTAAGAAAAAGCATCTATATATGATGCTGCTTTTTGTTTAACTCATGGAAATGATAAGGCTTGAATTTGGGATCCTTTAAAAATTCTCAATAATTTGTAAGGACTAAACTATATTGTCATCATTCTCAGATTTTACCTACCAGTGACTCACCCGGTGTAACAAAGTGTATACTAACATCAAATGAATACCTGTGTTTAGCTGTCTTTAAAAAAATACATCAAGCATCCTGCACACCAGCCCATGTGTAAGAAAACACTCAATAATAACACTTAAAAATAACCATCGTGACCTAAAAAAACACACATTTACTGGGCATCTCCGGCTCTGCTGTGGGGAAAGTAACACTAAATGTTTTGTGTGTATCCTTTGTCGAGCATTTAACACACCCTCCCACAGAATCACTGTTATTGAGGATCCGGCTCCTTCAGGCAAACTAATCATGTATGTAGCCCCGCAGCACCCTATGGTACACTGACCCAGGAGGTAAAAGGAAGCTTGTAAGGATTAAGTGACAGCTAAAAAAAAAAAACCCAAAAACATAACCAGTATCATAACTGAACCTGTTGCTAGAGAGCGAGTTTTCTTGTCTGACGCTACAAGGGGATAAACGTGTTTGTCAGGAAGTGTAATGTGATCTCGGGTTTTCAGCAGAAGAGAGAAGAAAACCATAATTGAAGGGATATTAAAGGGTCAGCGCTCAAGTTACACACACACACAAACACAAAACAAAAACTTTTTTCCTCTGTGTCATGCAGATAGTTTTAGTTTCACTTCTCTAGGTTTTCAGAACTGAGACTTGATGTAATTTTGTTTGTGGTGGCTAAAAATGCACGTCCCCCATTGCTCTGGACAGTCACTGTGGGCATTGAAAATACTGTTGTTAACATCTTCTGTGGATTATACAGCAACAATGAAACTCCATTTACCTCCAGTGATTTGGGACACCTGTGGAAATCTGAGAGACAGATGGGGCTGGCTCTCAAAATTCAATTGGCTTTGTATTTACTTATTGTTGATTATTCCAGATTTAAATCAAGAGCCTTAAAAACTGGACCTTAAAGTAGCAGCAGATCTTGAGAGATGAGGCCATTATTATTTTATTCTAATGAATGGTGGGTGGTATTTGTTTATTTGTTTAGGGTCGTAATGAGTACAAATAACGTTGCCTGTGGTCGAGCGTTTGGGAGAAAGGAATTAGGAAGGCCCTGAGCTGCTTAATGGGACACGGTGATGCCATGAACTCAGTCCTGTTCACAGCTCTGGGAAACACTCAGCTCTCCCTTGCAAAGTTTACTGCACTGTACCTGGCATAGACAAACATTCCCCTGTTCAATGTCTGCTTTTTGTTTCGCCCGCCTTCCTCTGACTTGGCTACAGCTGCCTGTTTCACTCAGCTCTTGAAAGAAAGACAGTCTGGGGCTTTTTTGGGTTTTGACTGTTAAGCAGGAGCTTTCTCTTTTATTCACTATCTTGCTCAGCTGCTGGACCTTGGAGAAAATGAAAGGAGCTGACTCACCATTATACTGTAGTACTGGACTTTTCTGCAAAGCTAAGGAATTAAAGAGCACATTCATACCTTTTTATTTTGTTGTTTGTCTAACCACATGCAAACACACTCACAGACTGATATCTGCCTTGTTGTGGCTCACTAGCACCGGAGTGGCATAAAGATAATGAAGCAGAGACGGTGGGAAAATGTAATGTAGCGCATGAATCAGGTTTATCCGGTGCATTCCTTTTGTCTAGTTCCACTGTTGCTCAAACACCTCAATTATCCTTTAATTATCGAAACAACATAATAATCAGTAATACATGGGCTTGTTAAATATGTTTCCAAAGTCGGGTTGTTCAACTTTAGCTTGGTAAATATACCCTTATGTGACATCGAAAAAGTTATTGGGTGTTGTAGTTATTTAATCTGCTCATTCTGGCTCTTTTGTTGTGGCTGAAACAATTATTCAGATGTAACTATTTGAGGCTGAATTTAAGACTGCATTTTTACATGCTGTAACATTAAATGGGCTTTTGTGAATCCCAGTAGCCTTCAGTTTGTGAGAATGGCTGCTCTTGTTGCTCTTGATTTATAGTTTAATAAACCAGCCGATTAACATACATGTGGTTCACCTTGATGGATGCACGCCAAGAATGTTTAAAAGGTGCAGAGGAAGGTTATGCTGCCTCCTTAATGGCACCGCTGTCATTGTTACAGTATCTCAGACATCTTAGTTCAGTCTCTGTTTTACCTCTGGTGCTCTCAGTTTTTGACGTCAGCAATCAAATAAGAAATCAGGTGTTTTTAACAATGCGTTTAACTTAGCAGTGGTTTATTTTTAGGTGTTTGCAACAAGAATTTTCTGCACGTGATTCAGGCCTCTAGAGTGCGAGCGCTCTGTTGTTGTAGCTGCGTCTGCTATGGAGGAAGAGGTGACCGTGTGTAGCCAAATTACATCGTTACACTTAGCTCCTGGTTTCTTCTGGATGGGTGGTAGAGGAGGATGTTATCCCGCCTGCTGTGAACGTGGCTGACGTGCCTTAAGTTCTTCTGTCATTCCAGCATTATTACACCCACTGGCTCCAGCGCCACTGACACATGCACCCTGTGGTATTTTCAGGCTCACTAGGAGGAAGCTCCTTATTCAGGTGTGATGCTGGTACTGTTTCAACTGCCTCTGCTACTGCCGGTTTGACCGGTTGTGTTGATGAGATGGTGAGATGACACTGTCAGACCTGGAAAGTATCACTGTGTAATTATACGTAACCGCAGAAGAAGGAAGATGGCAACATTGTTGCACGCAGTGACCTACTTGTTCACATGACCTACTGTAAACTGGTTAATCAAAACCAATAGTGAGACATAATAAGTCAGTGAGTTCATTATGTGTACTGACACTCGAGGTGATTTCATTCAACACCTGTTTTTTAAACCATGTGAAACACGACTGCACGTCAAACCTTATGTGTTCGCATAGAGCATTCAATAAATCCAGTCACAAAACATCGTTTATCACTGTACATTTAACACATGTATCATGACTAACATAAAAATATAACTTGTGTTTGTAAATATCATCAGGTTATTATTCTTCACTGTTGTTGGGCGGGTCCTCTGGCAGACAATAAGAAATTCCTGCTTGCTGTTAGTCAGCTCAGCGTTACTGCAAAACAAGTCTTCACCAGGAAATCATTCCTAAAATATGCCACAGACTTTACTGTAATAAAAACTGCGTGTTGTAACACAGCTACTTTAAAGAGTACCTATTATGCTCATTTCCTGTTTTATATTTATAGTATTAGCCTCCTGTAGAGTAGTTGGCCCCTCCCCCACACACCCACACTGTCCTTCGTCTATGCTGTACAAACAAACTCAGTATTTTAATCACAAGCTGTATTTAAAATGTTTTCTACGTATGCCCATAATGATTGGTGCACGCGTGGGAAATGCCGACAAGTGTAAAATGTTTGCTGTTGGGAAAAAGGAACAGTATCATAGCATCACCAAATAAATGAATGTATTAGTATTTAGGAGAGGAGGTTTGGAGTACGCGGTCAGTTACTAAGACAACTGAGATCTTGGGAATAGCTACGGAAAAATCCGACTTTCATACATCATACTGTCCACCTCCCGAATACATTTCTATTACAGAGCATCTTCGTCAGGCTGCAACTTGCTGCATTCATCTAAATTATTTTTATGCCATTTGCTGGGTGATTCCTCGTGGGACTATAGGACGACTTTATATCAAATATTAACAGTACACGGAGAAAACAATTACCAGCAGGTGCAGGATTCAAATTATTATTCCCCAAAAGAAAAGAAATACAAAGAAAACAGACACATGAATAAGTCATCATAATGATTACCATCTTCTCCCACTCATTACCGATACAAGCTTCTCTTCCTGTGCCTACATGCTTTCCTTAAATAAGATGTTAATTCAAATGTCTCGTTTTCAAATAGTCATTTTAGTCGTTGTGACTCATTCATGTCTGTGATCTCACTAACAGCCTTTATGTCATTAAATAAAAGATGACAAAGTTTGTACTATAAAGGACAATAAAATCAAATGGTGCTCATTTCATTTTCAATTTCCCCTGGAAATTGAAAAGTCAACTTTCTTCTTCCAAAGCAGCGCACTGACCCATTTCTCTAAAAAGATGCTGTACAGCAGCTCTTATTTGGCCACAAATACATTTTCTTTTCTTTAATAAATTCTTCTTTTCTTTAATAAATTTATGAACTCCATTTGAGTCCATTTTGTAAGATGTTTCTTTTAAGTATTTCTTTTGACCTCCCATTGAATTGTATAGGATTCCTACCCCATGTCTGCTGGGCTGCTATTATTTTAGAAAATCTGAGAATGCTCAGGATGAACCTAATGGTGCAATTAAGAAACAGCTTCAATTCTTGGATACATCACTCTCGTGGCCCCAAATCCTCACTGCATAATCAAGAACAAACATCTCCAACCTATTTATTTTGTCAGTAACTTTTTTTCCTGCAGACTAAGTGCTGATCTGTCCCACACACAGCCTTTATTTCATATGTCCTCTGTTTGGTGAGTTTAAGTAGTGATATTCTAGTAGCTGGTGAAAACATTAAAGTTACTACATTACTGTTTTAATGTGAACAGAGACCTTTCAGTTCTTAACAAGGCTTTTATTGTGAAACATTTTGAGGGACATTTTACGTTTATTTTATTCACCTGTATTTTTATCCAGGATATTGTCCCTGGATTTGGGATCAGGCCTTTATTTGTTCATATTGACCTCGTCCTGGACCATGATTACAGACCCACTTTCTGATGGTCTTTTGTTTTTTATCTAAGGAAATAAGCTAGCACTATTGTGGAGAACAATTTCAGGATTCATCTAAAACAAATGCTCCCATTCTGTTCACCAAGGCCTAATCATACACAGTCACATGTGAAATTAGTGCTCAATACTTAATGGGACTGCACAATTACTGAGTGACTACACTGAGTGAATACACTGAGTGATTCATTGTTTATAGCCAAACAGAACAGAGATTCAAATATGTACCTTCATGGGGATTATCAGCAGGTGCTATGAGCTCACCAAAACAAATTCCTAACAAAGTTTGTAGCAGAGACTTAACTCAACTCAGGAGCTGCAGAATAGTTGCTGCCATGTGTGTGAAATATCTGTAGCCGAGTAACTGTCTCAATCGGAAAATAACTGTCAGATCAGGTACAGGGGTCCCATTTTAATGTTGTTTTATTCTCTTGGCCCTGGCATCAGTTGTTAGAGCTCCCATCTGTGGGTTGTATTAGACAAGTTCTACCGACTGCGTGCCATTTTTTTTCCCCTTCTGTGAACAAAGCTGTATGCTCATTTAATGCAATGTGAATTAATGGCCAAACACTCAGAAGTGTTTCGAGGGGTGATTTCCCTTTAGTGATTACACTGGAAAGGTGCCAAAATCTGAACAGGAGAAAATTACCATACTGTAGCAAGAGAGAGAGAGAAACTGTTAAAAAATGTACAGCACTTGATGTGTTTGTGTGTGTTTTTACAGTATGTGGGTTTGGTCGCTACAGAGAGGAGGAGTGAGAGAGGGGAGTACAGACAAAGAAGGACAAGGAAAGGAGGAGGAAGAGGGAGTAGTAAGAACCAGAGATAGCTGCGTATTTCTCTGCATTTCGTTTAAAGCTAGTCTTTAATTCTGTAGTAACAAAAAAATTCAAATAGCATGACAGTAGTAGTTGAACTAGAAAGTTTTTGTGAAAGCACTTAGGAGGGACTTTTGCTTCTGGCAGGATAATAAATGAATATTTTCATACTTTTTTATAAGTAGAAATAAAACATACTGAAATGAGACTACAAGCGCAATAGCTAAATTTAGCCTAATAGGAAAAGATGAAATAAAAAGTAACTTTTCTCACTATTGGTTCTTGGAAATGTTGTTTCTGTTTATTTATATATTGTTAAGAGTTGATGAGATTCCTTCTTTTTTGAGTTTTTCACAGTATTGAGGTTTCTCTACATGTGCTAATGTTAAATTACAGAAGGCTTTTCTTAGCATGTCAGTAGAGGACAACCATTGTTTTCTTTGGGTCTGGTTCAACTTGTTCCTAATCAGGTCATCTAATACATAAAAATGGCGGCTGTCTTGAGAAGGGCCCATGTTCAGCACGCACTATATATTTAATTTATGCACCTTAGTTTTTTGGTGTTTTTTTGGGCCCCGTCCTTTATTTGAAAGGCAGTATGTATTTCCAATATTACACTGGTTAGGCTGCATCATTGTCAAACTTGTTAACTTGAAGAACTGAAACTTTTCTCCACGACTGTCATGAGTGTGAACATGCCAAGTATTTGGTTGTGGTATTTGTGTTTGGCTCACAGTCCTCCTGTTGTCGAGTTTGCGTTTGACAGTGCTACACACAAGCTGACATGGATTCAAAGATGGATTTAGATGCACATTTGTTTAATGCATGCTAACCACTGGTCAGACAGGATTTTGTGAATTCCAGATCTACGCAGCAATCTGACAGTTTCGGGTCCTTCTTTTCTGTCTCTTCGTGGTCTTTTACAAACATCTGTGGGCTGCATGATTTAGTTATTTCCCCTCAGTGGGCTCCCTTTGGTTTTGGTCCCCTTGTGGCTCCCTTTGGGGTGTGCACACACACACACACACACATACACATACATAAATGCACGCTTGTAAACAACCACAGCTGCTCAGTGGACATGTTAATATTTCAGTGGCCTCTCATTTTTTGGCTTTTTTTAAAATCCTTATTGGTATTTTGAGAGAATAAATACAGTTTGGTTCAACCTAACTTGCAATTCATTCTGGTTATTTTTATTTATTTGTTTATTTTTTGTCATTTTAAGCCCAAAAATCTTAAAGTGAATATTGCTATAGAGAATTTTTCAGAAGACTTTATCCGGTGTTAGATTTGTATGTACCATGCTTTGTGGAAGGGCAAATCGTGAATGTGACTGAGATAATTATATCTGTGCATTAGGGATCCAGTATAATCACATAAATGTAGGTAATCTGTGTTTTTACCTGAAATAAGGACAAATCCCTCATTTATGTTGTTTGAGAACACAGTGTGATAATTACATCAGGACAGAACTAGTTAATTAAACTGGACCACAATGCAGGGATGTCTACATGAGAACCAAACCCACGACTTATACTGTTAGACCAAGGTCTCTAAGCTCCATTAAACACAGCGAATGCATGACAACGGATTTCTTTTTTTAGATAGCTTCGATCTATTTTGAGAGATGGGTAATGATACAGGACAGACACTGAAGGACATTCAAACCTGTCAACTCCTCTTTCTTCACACCTCATTGGTCAGAGGGAAGATGGCATTGATGAAAGGTCGTGGTGACTCTGATTAAAAGAGAATATATTCAGCTAATCCGCGGCCAGCGCAGGGTAGTTTCTACTCGCTGTCTATTGATGGATCGGGTAATTGATCTGATCTGTCCTCACAGAGTTGAGCTCTCTCTGCCTGCAGCATCTGTTAACCCTGCAGTGTATTAAAATCAGATTAGACTCTTGTACATAAAGGAGTGTGCCAAGGGGGATACAACACCACGAGGAAAAAAAAAAGGACGGATAATCAGGAGAATCAAAAGTCGCTAAAAGTATCTTCTTTACAAATAAACATGAATAGAAAACAGAAATACAGCCCAGTGAATACAGAAAAAGGTTGTGCAGTCCAAAAACAGGGTTAAAAAGTTTCCAGTGTTGACCAACATATCGACCTCCATCTCATATACACTCAGTGGTGAATCCAGTTTGTTAATGTTGTTCTTTGCACTTCTCTAACACTGTTTCTGGGAACAGTGAGGTGTAAAGCTATAGCAAGTTTTAACTTATAGTATACTATCACAGGCATATGACACAGTGTAGGTGCTAAAAAGGCTGAAACCCTTACTTAAGCTAACACAAATGTACAAGCAGGGAGATATCTGCAGTTGGAAGCAAAGACGGTCTTATGTTTGTCTGGAGTCTATGTGTGTAGACATCTTTATGTAAGATATTGCAATCCGGGGTTTTTCCTTTGCCAAACATGCAGACTTGATTTATTTATATATTTTTAAATAACTTTGGGCCAGTATATATCATTTACATAAAATCCCATTGTTCTGCAAACAACAGAACATCATGGGAGTCGATTGTGTCCTGTGAAAGACAGCTTTTAACATCACAGCTTTAAAATTTCCATATGCCTCTTAAGCCTAAACAATCCAAATACATATGTGAGAAATTTTCTGTGAGCTTATTTCACAGATTCTTTGTGAGCTTAATGCACAGATTGTCAGCATTAACATTAGGGTGAGAAAAGAGAAGAGGAGGAAAAATTTAAATGGACTCATTGAACAGATTTTCTAAGTAATGGTTTTTTAATGTAAAAACAAAATAATGCAGATTTAAGAATCTCATAGAAATATAAACTGATGATAGTAAGTAAGTAAAATGGTCTATATATAATATACACACAGGAATGAATGGGATAAAAATTAAACCAGTTTTTCATATTTTTCAAAGGCCACATACATCTGAGGTAACTGCATCTCGTTTGGTTTTTGTCAGCGTATTACGAAAAATCGGAGGTTTACAGTAACATGAAAAAGTAGAGGGACGGAGACAGATGAAGAGCTGCACAGGGATGGACAGAGTGGGACAGATCAGAGATAAGCAGAGAGCAGAACAAAAGGGCAGAGGGAGGGGGTGTGTCTAAGTCCCGTTTTAATTTATTCTATATTGTTTAATGCACGACAGAAAGTCTCCATAAGGCACCACACGCGCACAATTAATCCTCGCACATCAACCCACACCTCGCTGAACTTATCCTCGTCTTTTTAATTACACAAAAATGGGTTTATCCACCAAATGAATCGTACACTAAAATAATCAAAGCGTTGTGTTTGAAAAGATGGAGCGTTCTCCGTGCTGTCTGGGAGCACAAATGATTACAGTTGCTTTAATGAGATAAAGGTCAGTTCAAATGAATTGCTTGTTTGTTCTTGTGGTGCATGAGTAGCACCAATAAAGAAAGCATTAAGCCACGTACAGTGTGCTGTTTATTTTAAACAGCAAGGGGAAATACCCTTTACAGTGAAAGCCTGAAGGGAGAGAGGAATGTAAGGCAAACAAAGTCTCTTGCCCTTCCTGTCATCTTTTCCTATTGGCCGGGAGCCACTGACTTGGGAAGCATTGCTATGAAGTATATGTATCACACTTGGATTTTAAACATTAAACAGTCTGTCAGTCAAGGTGAGGCACTGCAGATGGAGAATTTGTTTCACTTTGACACTTTAAGTTAAACAAACATGCAAATCCAAACCTAGGAATCCATACAGGGTTTAAAAGTTATTTTGATCATTTTCTTTATTGCCAAGTCTGACGTCCACTAATATCATCAGTGGGAGACAAGAGAGGAATTGATATGTAGAGCGACTGCTGCTCTGCACGTTGAATGCAGTTCAGAGAAGTGACTCTACTGCTTGGAAAGGAAGAGTGAGTAGACAGACCAGACAAACTTGGCAGGAAGACTGAGCTCACACAAGAACGTAGAGGTTTGTTCCAAAATCAATGCAGCCTACTAATATTTGATTCTCCAAAAAATGAGGCCTCCATTGGCAGACACAATACACACACACACATACACACACACACATTGTAGATGCCCTCCAGATTACATCAGATAGAGAGAAATTCAAAGGAACCTGACACCTATTTTGTTTTCAAGTGCACCTTCGAGGGGAATAATCAGGTGTGGAATTAAATAGTGACAAATAGTGCAAACCATCAATCGACTGTAACACCTGTTCAAAGGATGAACAAGAAAGGAGTGTCAGTTAGACACTAACTGTGATCAATGCACCAAGTCTTCCTCCCCTGACATGTGACCAAGCATCACCTCACAGTGTAGGATATGTGATGATGTGTGTGATTTACTAGTATTGATTATGTTTTCCATAGGTGTTGAAGGGGGGGGTAGTTTGTGGTCAGTATGATGCTCTGTGGTTAGTGAATAAGATACTATATTGTGTCTGTCAGGAAGGCTGAAGCAATCCTGCCTCATTCATTTTCCTTACTTACATGGGCGTAGTGATGTCACCCATTGGTTTCTGAACTATTGTGTTTTAGTTTGACGGCTGACTGTGGCCATGTTTTTTGTTTTTTTATTAGCAAGAAGTGATCATATTTGGATAAGAGGAGGGAGCTGGGGAACAGCAAGAGGGTGGGTCTAACGGGACATCTGAGGTAGCAAGTGAAACTGACCACACCCCTAAAATATACCTACTGAAATATGACTGAATTATTTTCAGATGGACCACCAGGACACTGATAAGAAGAAGTGACTTTAGCTAATGACATCAGGAAGTCTTGGTGGTTGGAGTTTTTTGGAACCAGCATCTTGTGGCCATCAGTGGTATTACACTTTTTGGCACTTAGCTACTTCTTCCCTCTTGTGTGTACAGTCTATGGAACAATATGACATACTGTATAGTAACAGGTTTTAGCAACGCCTCTTATTGACAATGCATTGACTGAAAACTCTAAAGGGCAAGCTGTTACAGTGCGACACCATTTACTAACAGGTCTCGGCCATAACTTTAACACAGAGAGTCATATCCTGCCAGGTATGTGCACATGGTATCACCAGAGACTCTAATCAACCTGTAAAAACAAAATACAGATGAAACAGTAAATATAGAAGAAGACGATGTGAAGATAAAAACTAAACAATGAACCGATTATATGAGGTCATCAACCACTGGTGACTGACAGTGCAAAACTAAACACTGTGTGCAAAGCAAATATGTTCAAGCATGACTTCTTAGTAGATGTGAAAGGCATAATTCTCCTCTTTATCTCACTATTGTCAAGATGAAGGATTGTTTCTGTGGTTACTTTTAAAATCCCTCCTCCTAATATACTCACCTACTGTGCAGTGCTTTGGCATCTGATAAGCCAGTCCCTGAAGCAAAACACACTCACCAACACAGCCCCTTGCTTTGTTTTAGCGCAGTCTGAATTCCTGGTGGTGCTCAAAGTATGTGTGAGAAGATGCCCACATGCTTAGACCTCTCAGAATAAACTGAAACTAAACTCTGTGTGAAGGTAAAATATTTTCAGCTGTCTATCTGGAGTGTATTCCTCAATAAGCCACGGAAAATGATTAAAAATTATTGCTTTTGAGATTCCTTGAGACTGCCTTCATTACGGCTAATTGGATTGAATGGTGCCCACTCATTGGCCCACATTTATACATTTACATCGTATTTAAGACGCTTAATCTGAGTGGCACTGATATCATGAGACTGACATTTAAGCTGTTAAATCCGAAGGATGTTATAAGGGTTTTAGAGCGAGGGAGGGAGGGAGAGAGTGAGGGGGAGGGTGGGAGAGAAAGAGCGAGTGAGGGTGAGGAAGCAGAAGAAAGGAAACCAGCGAGAGGGTCTTGGTGACTGAGTGCTCAGAAAGACAGTAAAGCAGAATGACAGTGCAGGGCTTTTGTTCGAAAGACTGCCAGCATGTCAATTCCGATGTAACATTTTTATCGACACCCTCCTCACTGCAACCTGACAGGCGGGCTGGAGCTCAACTTTTACGTTCCACAC
>OOFC01013329.1:0-27122 GCA_900323345.1 Pseudochromis fuscus | reverse complement strand
AAAGCTCTCGATATAACTGTGCGCATACTCTGAATTCACAAGTAATTTTTGATTTTATTGTGGAACTGTATACAGTGTGTGGGTGCACAGTGTACTGTATAAGCTATTTACTGCATGATTTGCTGTTGTTTCAGAGGATCTCAGGGGGGAAATGGCTTGTTTTTTGGGGCTTCTAGGCTTGTACATGAGGCAAAGTACTGCAATGGTGATGGCTCTAATCTTTGAGTAAATATATCTGCTTCAGCCTCCCATCATTACTTCTATCTAGGTGTTGCACAAACCAAATATAGATCAGGCAACTAACCGATCAAAATCAACAATTCTAGTAATCGGTTTTTTTTTTTTTTTCATTTCCAGCTTTTATTGGTCATGGGAATCTTTGGGTTTTGAACTGTTGTCTGTACTTTTTCCAAATAACCAAGTTGTAGAAGGTTGGTTATTTGGTGACTTCTTTCAGAGCTAGTCTGTAAACTATCTCAGCTGGTAAGATAACCGCTAACAGGCTAGCCAGCTGGACTCATGCCAGCAGTAGTCAGTTACAATAGCTCGTCAAGCTTTTTTATTTAAATGTTTTTCTGTACTGGGCCGTTTACTCCCCTTCTGGCATTTTTTTGGATAAACTGGAAAAAGCTTTCTGAGCTGGCTTGGTTGAGCACAGTGAGAAATAAAACCTCGGTCAGAACCATGCGAAAAATGACAAGAAATGAATATTATTCTCTGTCATTGACGACTTTGTAGTGCAAAACATTTGCTAGACCTTCATGTTTTATTTCTTCAGCTGGTGCTGCCTCTATATCAATGCACCATTACATTTAGCCAGGCTATAGCACTACCTGGCTGTAAACAGAAGTGCAGCAGATTACTCCACAAATGTCCATCTGGATATTAATACACAATAGAAACCACAAGCTATTTCACCGGCCACAGACAGACTGTGTTGTTCACTGTAGGGCTCAGTTTAAGCCTGGCAACATACATTCAGCCAAATCCACCAGACTGGGCCGGACAGGGAGTGTCTGCACGGAGGAAAGATTCCTTTGATGTCTAATAAGCAATTATTGACATATCACCACAATTTCTTCTTAAACTCACTAATCCTGAACTGCAAGTTGTTTGACAGCTTTATTAACTGCTCAGACTTTGATTGCTTTTGACCACCTCAAATGATGCAAGCGTTCCACATTGATCCTGTGCCTTGTGTCTTACGTTTGTTTGCAGATTGCTCAATAATCCAATTATTGCAGCACAGCTTTCTCTGAGCCCCTGTGATGTGTAAAGAGACACTTCCTTAGCATGCAGAGAGGCAGGAGGGAGAGAGGAAGGGAAGGAGCGAGGGAAGAAAAGTGGGAAAAGATAGAAAACTCAGTTTGAGACAACCTTATGTGGCGGAGAGAGGGAAAGAGACAGAAGGGGAAGGAGAGAGTGAACGAGTGAAGGAGAAAGAAACCACTGAGGGACTCTGCGGCTGTGTGTGTGTGTGTGTGTGTGTGCTCATGTGAGAGAAAGAAAAAGACAGAGGGAAAAAAAAAACAGAGGAGAAAGTCGCAGGCACAGCCAAAGTTACCTTTATAAATGCACTGACCTTGTGCACTTCACATTAACCTCCCTCTCCAGGAGAATTAGTCTGTATCATTCACACTCTGGTGTTCCTAACTGCACCAATTGATTTCAGTGGACCAGAAACAGGAAAATTGAATCTCTTGTTACTCTGGCCGAAGGAAATACATGCTAATGCTGAACAGGCAGACCTGAAGCAGCCTGTGTTTACTGTTAGTCCACTGTTGTCTCTCTGGATAGATTTGGTGTGACTAGAACGGCTCCCTGGGGTGAGGAACTGTTGGAACAGCTTCATAAGCCACTACTTTTTTTTTTTTTCCTTTAGTCCTCTCTTTTGTGGTTCAGGTTTCACATGCAGGTAAAGAAAGAGGCCAAACGAATACCGAACGGGCCCCGTGAACAAATAGTTTCAGTGAATGACATGTAGCATCATTGTAGTGCATCGTGGCAGCCATTCTAACCTTATTAAATCAGCAGTGAGTGTATTACTTCTGATTGATGGCCGAGGGCGAGAAGCTCAGACAGATTCATTTACGCAGCATTTGCTCCTCGTTAATAACATGATGGTATCACAACAAAACAAGTTTTCTAATAGGCCTTTGTACGTTCAACCCAGACACAAAGGGCTGTGGGTGCAATGAGTTTAAAACAACGGCACAACTGCAACACGCATGGATGTTTTCAACGCTTGCGTTATACAAAAGAATATGCAAGTCTTCAGCATGAGGCTAATGTTGATGTTTGGCTCCACCATGGCACACTTTGCCTTCTGCAACAAATGGCTTTAATCCACATAAATTAGAAGAAGTTGCTCAGCAGGAGGCAAAGATTACAGGGATAATACGTGCAGGGTGGGTGTTTTTTTTGTTTTTTTTTTCGGAAAAGAGTGGAGACGTGAAGGAGTGGAGAGGCTCTGACAAAACCGCTGAGGAAGCAGGAGTGTTTACGGAGGCACTGTGAAAGAGCAGCAGCTGGGGTAAGGACCTTTCAGCAGCATGCCAAAGTTAGCCCTTGACAAAGAAAAAAAAAAAAAAACGTGGCAGGAGAGGAAGATTGAATCAAAGCTGAGGAGAAAGTAAAGGAAGGAAGTGGGAATGACAAAGTGGTAAAACGATGTTTGTTCTCTCTAAAAACATGTAAGTGAAGAGCTTAAAAATCTTGAATGAAGTGAGGAAATCAGTCGTTTTAAATCATGAAACAGTTTTGTAGATTTTCTGAACAGACTCTGTATCTGCAGCAACACAGCGATACAATTAAAATTCAGACAGAAAAAAAAAGAACCAACACAAACACAGCATACAAATCACTATTACTTTTTAACGACCGGGCAAGCCAGTTGCTGATTTATTTAGAACACCAGAGAATCCTTCATCTTCAGCCTCAAAGGCGATGTATCTACAGCACAGCGCAGCAGCAGACCACAAGGTTTGGGCCTTTTTGGAGTTGTAAGGCTTCATTATTTTAGTCAATAACAAATAGAAATGTATGTCTGTTTCAGATCAAAATTTTACACGAGCGACGCCACAAAGCGTAGCATGTACGTGTCAGAGGAGTAGGTGTTAAAGGGAAATCACAACCTCTGTTTCCCGAAGGAATTTGGTGGTGACAGATCTGTGCGGAGCAGCACGGCACCTCTTCTGAATTTACAGTAACCAGAGTTTGTATGCTTTGGCCGTGGATCTCAGTGAAATGGGCATACCTCACCCTCTAACGTGGCTGTTATGACAGGCTTTCTCATATAAAGCCTCTGTGGACAGACAGATCCTGAGGGGAAGATTACATAAAGAGGAGTCAGTGGCACACTGAGAGGCCGTCAGCGTGCTGCACAGTACATGGTGTCAGAAATCTGGGTGTAGTGTGCCAGTCAGGTATAGAAGGTATATGCTTGGCATGAGATTGACAGACATCTTTCCCAACTCCACCCCAAGTCCTTTTTATATCTCAGAAAAAAGCAATTACGCTCTATTTCCTCCTGTAAAGCTACTCATTAGCGCTGACGGGTTTCGCAACATGAAGCAGAACAGTGAATAGATAGAAAATGTAGAGCTACAAGCTGCTTTTCTGCTGCACAAAGCAGTGTTTCAATAGGGAATCCTTTGTTCACTGTGTAAATCCCCACGGCCTCCTGTTTAAGAGCTCAGTATGTCACTTGAGACTAAACTGCTGCTCACAAAAAAAGTAATTCAAATATTTCCACTCAGGTTGGACCACGATGAGTCTCTTTAAAAAAAAAAAATCCATCTCTAGAAAAGCCAGACTCGATTTCTCTTTCATTATTTTTTCTTCATGATCACAAAATCAACACACACTTTTCCAATTACCCAATTCCCCCTTGGGGATCAATAAAATATTCTGATTCGGAAACAGGTTAGTGTTTATATATCATATATTTCTCCTCCCTTCTCCACTTGAGACTCATTCTTAAATATTTATGCAATAAGCCCAAGATGTCATGTATTTAACCTAATCCTCAGTTTCCGACACCTCAAACAATGAGATGTAGTGTATACACAATGCAGCGAGGGGAAGAGCAGCAGGGAGAGAGTTGAAGGAGAGAAACCTCTGAATCAACAGTATTTCCCTCAGATGTAAAATGTGGGAGATATTCGGAGCCTTGGGAGTATTTGGTTGGGCGAATGCTTTATTTGAACAGGGCATCTTAGTGGCAAAGCCTGATGGTATGATTTATTAAAAGTGCAGCATGGCCGGAGATGGTGCATATGTGTGTGTGTGTGACTGTATGTTGATTCATTTATTCATCATATAGCTTGTGACTGAGTGGTTAGGACAGCTCAGTCAGATGCATTTCATTTTGAAGGTGGACACTGTACATCGCACTATAAATGTGGGAGAGTGAGGCCTCATCTATGAGGACACAAAGCAAATGGGTCAACTGAAATCAGCTGTAGGGGGACAACAAACAATCATTAACAGCTGTTGTCAGTTATCTCCTGATTTATAAACTTAGGTTCATAAAATCAGATTCTCATTGTCACATTTTGTCATCAAATGTCTTGTTTTTTCTGGTTTACAACTTGCAGATAAAAACAGTAGCAAGTGGGGAGCAGAAAGTAGAAAGTGTTAGGGACTGATGCATGACAAATCAATTCAGTTTTTCTACAATTCTACATTTTATTTTGACAATGGCCAGGAGTGTCACATTGTGTGAAAATAATATAGTAATGACCAATTATTTGACAAAAAAAAGATTAAAAATGTAAACAATAATGACAACAACAAAGAGCCAAAAGGGTAATTTTCTACTTCCTTATTTTGTCTAAATAAAAGTCAGAAAACCAAAGGGAGTCCTAATAAATTAATATGATATGAAGGAGAATGAGGAATCTTCAGACAGGGGAATATTTGCAAAATCTGACTTGGAGTTTAAAGAAATAAGTCTGTCTGATGTAATACCAAACACTGTGTTCACCTCAATAAAGAACATTTTTTAGACGTTATTTTATATGTATATACATATAGGCATATTTGTATTTATGATCCCTATTACATCCTTATTAGAAACATGAGATTAATATTAACCATATAGCCTAAACCTCTCATAATAACTATTTGAAACCATCTCAAGGTCCCAAAACAGTAATTGTTACTTTGAAGCATTTAAACACTTTAATTACTTTCGAAAATGTAATCAGTATCTGTGTATTTAAAAATACAAATTAAATATTTACTTTTGCTTCATCTGAAGTTTCCTCATCCCTTTTATCCCTTGTGCTCCTTCAGCGGGCCTCACCATCGCTACCATCGCTGCCATCGCTGCGAGTGGCCGGCTGGAAAAGGTGACATGGGCGCCTGCTCTGAAAGGGCAGCCGCATGCACCACTGCAAATCTTTCGCCTTATTAAATATAGATCAATAGTCAGCTACACCTGTGAGGCAACTCTCACCTGAGCCAAGGTTACAACGACTGATGTTATTTTTAACCTCTTGTTTTGAACAGGAAATTGGGCTACCACATGTGGTATATCTAACAGCAGTGATGATGAGAGCTGAAAGCAGGAAAAAAATGGTCTCTCTTGGTTTTTCTGTTGCCGCCTCTCTCCCTGACACCCTCTCTCCTCCTTCTCCTCTCTGCATGCAGCCGACACACGTCTCTTTGTGCGACACGTAAAATAGACTTTGGTGTTAAGGCAAGTCTGGGCATTGTGTAGTGATGACCAAGGCCCCATGCATGCTTCCTAAGAGAGATGCAGAGGACATGCTGGAAATGCCATTCAAGCCGTAGCAGCTGCACATTTAATATTGAGGTCCACATGTATCTGTTTCAAGAGCTGAAATCGTAGTAGTTTTGTTTCCTCTATGTTAAACCCGGTGTCATCAAATTTCCCCCAGGTACATAACTTTATCTAAAATGAGAATATTGAGAAAGGCTGTTTGTTAGGTTGCACCTGCTCAGAGAACAGTGCACGTTAACATCTTCACCTCAATAAATAATATACAGTATTTGTTTTCACTTTAATATTGGTTGAAAACATTTCACAACATCACGGCAGGAACAGCGTGAGACAGCTTCACAAACACGACACTGGATACTCCCTTATTTTTGCTGCAAATGCAGGTTTAGCGCTCAAAGTAAACGGCTGCACAATTCAGATTTTTATTGTAACTAAATCACACTATTGAACAGTGAGGACAGAGCTTGACTAAAGATATCTTACAGATTAGAGGTCTAGATTCGTCAGCACACACCTACTGTATATACGTGTCTTTAATGATTCATTGTGTAGAGTGAGGTTTACCTTTTTGCGGTAGTGTTTTTTTGTGAGAAGCTAATTGCGCTATGTCCCTCAGCAGGTGTTGCATTGTTCATCCATTGGCCATCTGGGCCTGTAATCCTTTTGAGATGAACACCAATATTGTGTGTGTGTGTGTGTGTGTTTGTGTGCTCTTGTTCACGTCTTTGCCCTCTAACCTTCTTTTTCATTTTGTACCAACTGTAGTGGACGTTTTGTACTTTTGAGCTTAGAATTGTACTGCTGACCTTTTTAGAGAAATAATGTTTATAGTGAGCAGGCTCAGTGCTGATGGACAAACAAGGGTCATAATCCTTGTGGGACCATTCATTGAGCTTAGTGTTGATTAGCTTTAACCTCCCATGAATACAGCAACCCTGAAAAATGTAATCCTAAAAAACATTTAACCATTTTTTTAAAATTTAGACTCAACTTTAGTACTGAGATAACAACATGAAGTTAGGTTCGTGTGTAGATCCTTTATTTAATAATAAAATACCCTCATTTTGTAGTTTTTCTGAACAGTTTTGTTCATTACCTGACTGGTTCCTGATAGCTGCTGCCCACAGCAGTTTGACTGTGTGTGGGCAAGACATCTAACTGGGTATAAGGCTGCTCCTCTGCTGTTGAACCTGTCAGATACTATAGAAAGCTGATAGGAAGAGCAGCTCTCAGCATTTCTTAAGCTAACATGCAGAATGTGTGCTGTGGTGTTAACCACCTGGACCTTAGCCAACCAGAGATTTGGCTTTAGCTTGTGTGCACAGCCAACTTCTTGAGGTTGCGGTTTATTAGCCTGTGACTTTACTGAGCCACTTGACTATTAACTATATATACAATAAACATCCCACTTGTCAAAATCCACCTAAATGGGCCCTGGCTAACTTTAGTCCTCGGTGTATATCTTCATGTAGTACAGTTTGTGTGTGCAGCGTTTCCCATCGTGCACACTGGACTCCCTGCCTGTTCTTCCTCCTCGTTTGTCCTAGCAGAATTGTAAATGACTGGTGGGTGTTGAGGATGATCACATGTGACAGCTAATGCGTAGGGTTGCTGGCAACATGTGTTAGCGCCAGTGTACATTAACCTACATTCAGAGTGAGGCCTTTTTGAATCACAGGGGAAAGGAAAAGGTCATCTTTTGAATAAAATATTTTTTGGCACGTTTCATTTCTGTGGAGCTTAGTCGATGTAGTTTTTAAGGTTTTAGGATTTGAATACTAACCTTTAGCTTGTAGTATGCTTTAATCTTATTGACTCGACCCTTCTTTCACAGAAGAAGGTCAGTGTAAACAGGAGCTGACTGTGCTAACTGTTTCTAGAAAGTGGAGAACAGAGGTAAGGAGTGTGTGTCACGGAGGTGGCTCAGGTCAGGGCTGATCCCTTAAAGATAATCTCCCTGTCTAGGGATTTGTTTTTCTCATTTGTCCTAGGGCCTCTAAGCTGAGTTTGGAGGTCACTTCCTGTACAGGCAATGGGACGTGGATCTGACCGTGGACATATTTGTAAGGAGCTGGGTATTGCGTGGAGTTGGTTGGGAGAGAGCAGAGTAAGCAGTAAATAGAGCTGAAACATGAACGCCAGGGGAGGTCAGGTCTAGAGTTCATCCATGCCACTGAAATCAAAGGATTTGGTTCTGTAACAAAACCAGTTTTAGCAGCGTCGCTTTGAAGTGGTCCATTTGTGTTTTTCTTCGTGGCAGTGAGGTAGATTAGAGTCCATTTTGAGCCATGTTTCACAAAGGTGGTGAAAACAGGTTCCCTTTTGTGTATTTAGTTAGATCTAAGCCAACTACGGTGCTTATTTTGTTGTTATCACATAGGTTTATGTTCAGGAGGGAAATGTGAATTAAGTCACTGAGCTGGTGTTTCATGTTCCTCCGTGTGTTGAACATTTTGTGTTTATCACTGCCCTCTTGTTTGCATTGTTTCTCGATTTCCCATGTCTGGAAATCAACCTGTTGGCCAACGACGTATTTCTCGACATGTCAGCTTAATTGTGTTCCCAGCTGTTTTGTGGCTCTTTCTGTTTCCAGTCCAAAAGACCTTTGAAAATTGGATGCTAAAAACAGAAACTCAGAGGATCAGTAACAGATCAGTGTGAGAAGCACATGAGGAACTTAAGTTCTTCGAGGCAGTAAATGCACTTTTGTCACAGTCAGTCAAAACAGTGCTGCAGGACCTGATGAGGAGGGTTTTCAAAGCTGCTACAGAACAGCACAAATGAATAGCTGGATTGTTTTACAGGAATAAATTGTGCATGGTGAAAGCTGTTTTATTATTTTTTTATTGCTCTGTGTAATTATATTTTGCATGGTTGTTGTTCTTTTCCAACCATATGTCATTTTTGATAGTGTTTAAGGTTTCGTCCACTTCAACTCTGAAAAATTTCTCTCAAAGTGGAGAAACTTTTTGAGCTAACCAGACTGAAGTGTGGGATTTGCACCTTATAAAACTTCTCCTCAGCCTTGTACAGATACATTATTTCTAAAGCTCAGATGCAAGATCCATGTCAATTGAGTTCCTTGCAGTATTGGAGATCTTTGGCCTGGTCTGTGCTTTGTGTGTGACTTTATGAACTCTGTGGACTGCATATGGTCAAAATGAATGAGTGGGTGTGTTGACCCCATAAACTGTATAGGAGCTGTGTGTTTTTCTTTTTGTGGCATTATGCAAAAAAAGCTGAATTTTAATATGGCTCCACTAAAGTTTGAGTGTTTGTGTGCAGTTTGAAAAGTATGAAAAACATGCATGGTAACATTCATTAACAGTGTGTCAGTGCTCACACAGAGTTAAAGTGTGTCATGCTACTCAGAAACCATGAACAAAGCTTTGGGCACACACTGGCATCTCGTGCCTAATTTTATACCGCTGGATGTGATCAGTCCCTCGCTGCCCTTGACAGGCATGAATTACGGGAGTTTCCAGCCACGATAATCCTCCCCACCAGATAATAACACCCTGCCACATCTTCCTGAGATTTCTGCCTGCGTGCTTCACCACTTAGCCAAAATATCTCAGGTGATTTCATTCAGTGCGAGTTTAATTCACTGTGTGTGACAGTGATTGATTTAAGTAAAGTTAAAATGGTAGTTAAAAACAGATGAGTTACAGTCCTGCTGCCCTAAAGGTGTCCACTCTATCTGCGAGGCCCTCAGGCCATACAGCTGCAATACTGCATACTGACGAAGAGGTTAAAGTTTAGCAGCGCGCGGCTGTGAACTTGATGTTTATAGTTGTTTATGGAATTTGAAGAGAGGTACAGCTTCAGACTTGTTGAGCACAAACTGGATACTGTGCAGATCAGAATGATACTGTAGCTTGTATCCACCCATAGACTGTGCCAGTACGAGCTCCCTAAAGAGGGCTCAGTGTGTGTGTGTGTGTGTGTGTGTGTGTGTGTGTACATTTCTGTGACTTGTCTCAATTCTTTGTTTACAGTCAAAACAGTGGATTTATAGAAGAAAGATAATCGTGATTTGCTGTTATGGGGAAGGTCACTTAAAGTTTGTAGGCATAAGCCTTGGAGGCGAGACAACACTACAGCCTGGAATCTAAAACAAGGAATGCAATCACAGCTGGGAGAGCAGATTCTATCAGACAGCAAATCTGCCGTTTATGTGGTGAATTATATTGCACTCGATAGTGAATTAACCACCCTGTAGTTTATATTTACTTCACTTTACCAATTAATATAGACAAAATCCTGAATGTTGAGACGTAAAATGACTTTTTTCTGCAACAAAATGTTGCAACATTATGTAAAACATCTTAAGGTTGTTTTTGTTTCTTAACCAATAGCAGCAGTCATTTGGAGTAGATTATACTGTAACCTTAACACGAGTGTAACACAAGCCAAAGCAAAGAGGAAATCTCATATTTCTGTATGCTCAGGTACTCTGCCCAATGCCAGGGTCACCTTCACCAGGAAAAATAAATCCCCGGTGGCTCTCTAACACTACCCATAAGACCTCTCTCCCTTTGAGAGGCGGTGAGTGGGTGTCAACCTAATGTTTATACTGTCTGCTCACGGTTATGTAAGCCATTTTGTCCTCTTTCTAACTAATCTACCTTTACCTTTCCAACATGCCAAGTTGTGTGTTACATAAATATTCTTTGAACTGGTCTAGCTTAAGGTTTTTCAGCATGCCAGGGTGTGTATTACATAAATACTGTAGGCCAGACTGTAGAGAGGTACTGTACCGTAGAAGCTGCTGCTTTTTTTTTTTTTTCAGAGTCAAGGATGCTTCTCTTTCATGAAGGGCAGGTTCAGGGAGGCTGTGCCACTTAATCTGAACTATCCCTGTGATAACAGCCTCTAGAATGAGCGAGTCAGTGTGTCTACTTCAACACACACACACACACACACACACACACACACACACACACACGTATCTTTACAGTGGGCGGCTGGCTCTACAGCAGTGTAAACCAAGTACAGTACACGTGTGTGCGTCAGTGTGGGGCAGACAGTGTTACATGCATGATGAGGACATTGTTTTTCTATACAACAGAGCTTACTCTGTGGTTCAGCTGCTTGTTTACTGACGCTCTCATGCTAATGTACTTATGTGGGTCACAGGGTTCCTTCTTAACCATGAAGGCTGGCCCTCGTCCATCATACGACCATCTCGCGCCCGATTATTCACCCGTAATGATATTATCGTGATAAACCCAGAATAACCAGGGCCCCCTGGACTTCCTTTGTATCTCTAATTTGTCAGTTTTCATAGGCCGCTCAGTTTCTATAGCAACTAATTGTTCTTGTTGACTGCTGACCTATTCTTGTGACCCATATTGACTTGTTCATGGTTAATGGAGATGCACTTAGACCTCTAAAAAGTCTTTATAAATGAACGAGAGAGAGCGAGAGAGAGCAGCTTGGAGTGGCTGCAGTCACGATCAATCAATCAGTCAGGTTTTCAGATTGTGATAAATCTTTTGGCTTAAGCGTCCAACCTTTCTGGTCTTAGCTTTCAGGGATCTAGCATTCCTGCTGCAGCTGAGTGAGGGTGGAGATATTTGAACCATTTAAAGAATGCTCCCAGTGTGACATCCGAATTACTTGTAGAAAAGCATGAGGCCAATTTGAGCCCAAACATCTGTCCTACGGTCTGGTCCTCCTCACACATTTTGGTGGGCACGGCGGACTTCATCCGGCTGCAACCGCATGCGTTTCTCTGTCTTTCTCTGCTTGTACACTTTGGTGGGAAGAAACAGGCGTTGTGTACTTACACTCATCTGTACCCTCATGGGAAATAAACAGCAACTAAATCAGTTGTTAGCTTTGTGTGTTATCTTTAAAGATGAAAGGACACTGAAAACAATGAAACCGCTGCCCTGGGGTTTCTGTAGGACGGGAAAAAAGCAACTGGAGCAAAGAATGAGACCTTTGATCTGTGCAGTCAGTCCCATTGAGTTAGTCTGAGATTGTACCCAGAAATAGAGAAGACAGGGGTCAAGAAAAAAACCTGTCACAGATCCAGTTCACAGAAGGAGCTTAGACAACAAGTGTAGAACTTGTAGGGGTATAATCGTTCGTATTATTTTAGAGATACTTCGCGTGCTGGATTGTATTTTGTAAATATGACAACAGGGTTTTATTTTGTTTTGCTATATTTTACGTCTTAGTGCTTCCTAACAACAAAATATCTGTACAAAGTCAACATTATCTCTGCAAATCTGGCTCTGTGTTTTCAGTATGAGATCAAGAGAGGCACTAGGTTGCAGGAATTACCAGCTTGAACAGCTGACTTTAACAAGATGTTACGTCCAGTGGTACATCATTATTTAAGCCCTCATTGAAACAGACAGAAATTGCGACCTCAGAATATTTTAAGCTATGAAAATGACAAGCTAAACAAAAAGAAAAATTCATTTACTGTGTTCCTTGTGGCCTAGTGGTCAAAGACACACACCACTTAACTGCAACGTCCCAATTTTGTTTTCTTCTGCAGACCTTTGTTGCGTCTCGTTGCTTTATTCTCTCAAGCTCATTAAAACGAATTTCTGTCATTATTTTTGCATATACTGTTCGCGGCTAACATCTCTGCTGAAACAGCCTGATTTGGGAATGTCTGGTCGCTCGTGTTTAGTTTTGGGCTACTGGCAGCCGTTGGTGCACAGTCACTGCAGCCTGGCCTGTCTGCTCTGGTTTCATAAGCAGAGAGAGTGAATGACCTATATACTTCTCTGAGGGAGGGGAAGTCACCTTGTTGGTGGACCAGCAGGCAGGCAGCCTGGCACACAGCGACAAGGTTTTAATGTGCGGCACTATTAAAGGGTTGACCACTGACTCGATATTAGAGGCGTACTTTAGAGGGACCTCTTATATGCTGCTCGTGTTATTCTTGGTCATAAAACTTTCCGGGGCTGTTTTTCTTGGCTTGTATTGTCTTCTGCTTAACACTGGTTGGTGAGGGTGTGAAAAAAAAGCCCAATGTAAGGGGGAAAATTCAGTACATTATCATGCTGAAAAACACACCTTGACACGGATTGGATTTGTGCATGCACACACACACACACACACACACATACACTCACACTCGCATTAGCTGAAACCATGGGGCCCAGTGCCAGAAAGATCAAGTCAGACAAACACCTCACCAGAGACTCCTCTAAGCGTCCTAACAAATTGAATGTGTGTGTAGATGGACAAGAGGGAATTAGATCAGTGGTCCTGATTGTATCTGAGTGTGCTGTTGCTGTACCCCTTTCCAGCTAGTCCCCTGGAGGAAATGTGTGTGCATGAGAGAGACAGGGAAAGAGACAGAGAGAGGAGGAGAGAGAGGGCTTGGCAGCTGGTTTGATGAAGGATGTACGGAGAATGTTAACCAGACAATCACCTTGCGTGTTATTGATTGAGATGGAAGAGAGGTAATTAGCACAGAAAAGAAGGGGAAGCTGAGGCCACTTTTAATGTTTTGATACAAGGTGTTCTCTCTTTGTACCCATCTACATGTTGTGTTCTTTGTGTGTGTCGTGTGTGTGTGTGTGTGAGCATCAAGCAAAATATTATATCAAAGATTATTACTGTATATCCTTATTTCTCCATATGCGTAGGGTCAGTGGTAAATGCTCAAAGCTTTTATTCCACTAAAAATGTAAATGTTAAAATGTTTCACTATACGAGTGTTGATGATTATTATGGGAGAGAAATCATTCACTGCATTCCCGTAGCAAGTCGAGTCATAAATAAATAGCATAACAGTTCTCCTCCAGTTTTGCTGACACCGTTGATCTGCAGATTACGTGCTGTAGCGCATGCTTGTCTTGCAAAGTGATTAAGCCATGTAAATTTTCATTTTATTTAGTGACCTCTTGTATTATTAAAAATGTTCCTCTCACCCCATCTATTGCCTTAAATCTCTGTCATGCAGAGTTTAATTCACGTTCTAGATATTTGATATGTAATAATAAAAAACTAAATGGAAACTAAGTCTAAAACCACATCTAACAGATACCTTTGCTGAGTGTGTTACCAAACTTTTGGGATTACAATATATGAAAGTTTGGACATTTTATCGTTCAATAATACACTTGCTGGTCTAATGTAAAGATTGCAGTGGTGGCAGGGTTTTTACATGGTGTGAAAATAATGACTGATATGTCAATACAATCTGACAATCTACAGTTACTTTGTTCTGATTGAGGTATTGCTATGTCAGAGCTAAAATACTGGCTTATCTTTTCTAGTATTCAAAATAAATCTACAAAAACTTCCCAACCGCTTGAGTAGATGTTTAGCCAACCAGTTATACTTATACTTATACTGCTAAGCGTATTAAAAGCCTTCATGAGACAGGAAATAGATGCAATAATTATTTAAAAATAATATAAAATATATATTATTTTTCGTGATCATCAGGTTGAATCATATTTTAGATCTAATTTGTATAAAGCAACCTAAAAACAAAAGCAGAAGTACAGTTATTTAAAGTAAATGTATGTGAGGGAAATCCAAGCCTGATGACAGACATTATTTTGTTTACCTCATTTTTACAGATATTTACTTTAATTCAACAGTGTTGCTTGTGACAGCTACTGTTACTATGCAGGTATAGACAACAGGTAATCATAAATATAACATTTTTTTATTGTTACTTTTTGTGGCTACTTTTAATTGTTTTTCCCTTTTAAATAAAACCACCCACTGTGCTCCTACGACTTTTCACGCTCCACCTTTTTTGTGTGTTTACAGGTGGGATGGTTCAAATGTAGCTTCACCAACGAGAACGTAACCAGTTCTGTTTGCAAGTGCTTTTCAGTTCCTTAGACAAATGCTTTGGTTATGCCTCTCACCACGATTCATAATAGATTCACTACTATCACACATCATGCATTAGTCTTGACCTTTGACACGCATCCCCATGACCCGCATGGCCTCATTTGCAGGAATAAGTAAACTATAATTCTTCACTAATTCTCCCATTTAACACTGCATCAGTAAGAAAATATTGTTTTGTACATCCAGTGCTTTGACGGTCATGCAGTTGTAGGAATCAGTCAGCGGTGGAAGAAGTAAATGATGCCAAAGTAAACAAAGCCTTGGATCAGGCAGAAATGCAGCAGACTGTCATCAGTGCTGTTGTCTTGCCTGCTGGTTGTGGCTCAGAGTAAAAAAAATAAAAAATGCTATGCTACTCACAGCCCACCTCTTGTCACTACAGATCTTTGACCCTAAACTGGATATAGAGCTGGTTATTATTATACAGTGATATTTTTGCTCTATCATGGTTTTTGTTATTTTAGTCCACCACTTAACGTTTTTCCAGCGCCTCCCACATTACATGCCCGAGAAGGGGACAAGTGTTTTGGATCCGACTTGAATTTGACATCCTGCTCTGTGCCTCTCTGCTTATTGAATTTAAATAATCTCCTCTATAATTCTGTCAGTGTCATCTCTCTGTGAGCGTGGTGAAGCTATAAATCAGAGGAGTGCAAAGCCCTCCTCTCTTGGTTGCCAGACATCTTTATGGCTGGCCACATTGTGCTGCTACTGTCTGTGTGTTGTAAAAAAAAATCCAAGAGCATTTCACAATGTGTATCAGGCTGTGATGAAGTCAGGACGGGGACACTCAGCCCTGGCTTTGTTGATGACTTTTGAAAATTCTGTGTTAATTTATATCTGGTCTGAAAAGTGTGTGTGTGTGTCCTTCCAGCTCGCCACTGAGACAACCGTCCTCAACGGCCAAAGTGTGCCTGGTCTGTGGAGATGAGGCGTCAGGGTGTCACTACGGCGTGGTGACGTGCGGAAGCTGCAAAGTCTTCTTCAAAAGAGCCGTGGAAGGTAAGACATTATCCAGCGTTCAAACAAGATGTCAGCGGTGGGCGCGTTTCTGGGTTGGCTGGGAGAGCTTAACACACCGCGGGTTAAGAAAACACAAGGAAATGAAGTAAACATCACCAACACTTTGAAAAGACACTAACGCTGTAAATAAGTAAAATAGCAACAAAATCAAAGAACATCAGCTTGACTCACCACCTTCACAGCAGTCGAAGAAAAGTCTGACAAATACAGAAGAAGACATGAAAACAGAGAAATGCTGCAAGTCGTACAGAACAACAAAATTAAGTCACAATCGAAAAATGATGAGCCATTAATTGGTAAAGAGCTGAAGCTAGGTATTGAGCCATTATCTCCTGATTGCTCATTTTGGAGCATCATTAATGAGTACACAACATACCAGTTGTCTGTATGTGCAGCACATTTCTTTATGCTGCATTGTGGGTTTTCAGATTGGTGAAAGTGTTTCTTAATTTTTGTTTAATTTGCAGTATTTTATAGATGTTAAGTTTCTGAGTCTTTCTTACCCCCTGGATGAAACTCTGTACTTGATTTCTACTGAATGTTCAGTCATTCATTCATCTTCTATGACCACTTATCCAGTTAGGGGTCTGCTGGAGCCTATCCCATCTATCTATCTATCTATCTATCTATCTATCTATCTATCTATCTATCTATCTATCTATCACCACCGTGCCACCCCTCTACTGTACATTTAAAACAAACAAACCAAAAAAAGTATTTTATTGTCGGGGAGGACTTACATATGATGTACTACTTCTACTTCTTAAACAAATAGTAATTGATATTACATTATGCCAAAACAGGCTGTCACCACTGTTTCACTGAATATCAAATAAATTGAAACAATATTACCTCGACTGACAACAGCAGCCTTCAGACTAATTGGCAGACATTCTGCTCAATTTAATAACAGTAGTTCGTGGGTGGTATCTTATGCCAAGTATGGTACGAGCTTACAGCTTTTCCAAGTGGAAATGTTAATGAGAAAATGTGTGCAATACAATAACTCTGGCTTTCAGTAATTTTCATATTACTTTTTTCCAGACAGAGCAGAATTTGAAGAAGTCACTCAAACAGGCTCACGGTGGCAGGCAGTAAAACAGCTTGTTCTTTCCATATAGGCAGCAACAGTGCTTTTTATAAGAATTATGAACCAATAGTTGATGCTGATTTTTCTTTACACAACGCTGTTGCATGTATGCAACAACTACTGTTTAATCTCAGTAGACCATCTGCGTATTATTTTTTTTTCCTAAAAATCATTAAAAATCATCAAAAACAGACGTTACATGAACAGACTGCAGCCAAGTTGAGTGACACTTCAGAAAGAGAGAATAAAAAACTTTCAGTAGGTAGGTCTCAAGCCACAGCCCTTTATGTTATATTTAGCTTGGGGAAAATCAGCAGCAGCCATAATGTGCTTTTCATGTTGAGCCCGTTGCCTGAGGCTTTGGCCAAACTCATTTAGATGAGTGTTTAAATGCAAAACACACTCTTACAGACCAGTGCAGGCAAGGGAGGAAAAAACCAACAAAAACAAGCAAACAAGACTTCTAGTCAGCTATCAGGCCCTCTAGGTGTTTTCCCGGTCATTGGAAGAATTGCACTCACGTCTTAATTTGATGATATTTACACGCTGTCATTACGGAGACCTGAAACCGAATTATGTGTCTGGGGTTATCGAATCAGACATGCCGTTGTTTCTTGCTTCGAGCCTGCCCGGCAGAGAGCCAGCGGCAGATGTTCAGGATCAGACTTTGTGTGAGGGTGTTAGTCAGGTGAGGCAGTGGGCAGTGCTCACATCTCTGTGTGGTTATAAACCATATTCTTATAAGTATACTAAATATGACTTACTGATTATGTAATGCCAATAAAAATGTAATGCAGTCCTCCTTACGTTCACATTTTCTAGATAATCAATATTCACGATTACTCAGTTTTGATTTAAGTCCCCTCCTGATCGTGCACTACCAACCAGCTGCATATTATAAAAGCAGCCCGTATAACAGCGCCCTGTGTGACGTCATCAAGGTTGCATGCGATGCGTGAGCTGCTGTTACCTTATTTGACCCCTGCGCAGCTGCTGCTGAGGTGGAACGAGAGAGGTAAGGTGGAGCCAAGCAAAAGGATGAAAATAGTGAGAGAAGGATTTTGCAAAGTGAAGAGAGATAGAGGACAGTGAAACAGATACAGCGAGGGGGAGGAGGTGGAGGAGGATGAGGAGGAGGAGGAGGGGAGGAAGGACAAAGAAAAAGTCAGACACAGACGGAGAGATAAAGAGAGGAGGAGCCGAGAGAGGGAGTAAGTAACAGGGAGAGGGTGACGGAAAGTGATGTGTCAGCAGCGAGCGCCAGAGAGGTGTAAGTTAGGACGTGAGGAGACGTTTTACTCCTCCCATCTCCGAGTATTTCCTCCTCCTTCTCCTCCTCTTTTCTCTCAAAGTTAAAAACTTAGACTTGGCATGGGAAATATAAAAGAAGACTGCAGAGAGTGGGCATCTGTACAAGGGGAATAATCCAGCCCATGCTTAATTTCTTTTGGCACGGCCTGCCTCGGGGGACACAACTTTTCGGTCGGCTGTAGCTCATTAGACGACTAACTGGCTCACAGCCCTTTACTACAGAGCTAGTAAGCATTCTGGAGTCATCAACAAATCAGATGAAATTCTCTTATTGTGGAAGGCCTGGTTTCCTCTTTATCCAAGTCAGAGAAGTCATTGTTAGGTAGCTTTTTTTTTTTATCACTGGACCTTGGCGCAGTTATTCTTTGAAGTCTACATTTTAGATTTACATTTAGGCCATCTGTTTGGAATATCTACCGGCCACATGGGCTTTTCACTGTCCAAATCTGTTCACTTACAGTCCTCCTCAAGAGGACAAATATTCATTCCACTTAATTTTGTTATATCTACCAGAAGGCACAGCCAACTGTACACTATAAAGTTTATAACCATGGGCCCATGAAATATGTATAAATATTAAATTAAGTGGCGAGCACTCTCTAGCAGCGAGTTTGTCAAAATGGCCTCAGTTCATTCTTTAAGCATTTATTTCATAAAACAAAGCATTTGTCTCGCTGCTCTTTTATTTGCTACAAGTCATCCAGTTTATCTTACACAGTAGGCACCTCTTAATAGACTCACACATTGTATTTACTCTTACAGCTGATATGTAATATGTGTACTAAACAGATAAAGGAGAGAGGTAATAACTTGAAGCTCACGAGTAAACTGTCAAGCAGGGACTTTATTTAAATGAATGAATTTTTCACTAAAAGCATTTATTCTGTGCGGCAGAAAACAACCTTCTTACACAAAACAGTTCATAAATATGTGTCATCACTGTTAATGAAATGTGGAAATAGCTGAATGCATTCATCTGTGCTTCTCTACTGCATCCACTCTACTAAAGACTAGTTTGTTGATACAAGACAGCTGCACTCAATAAACGACTCCATGTGGAGCGCATTTGAAGAGTTCAGCGCCAGCTTATTATTCACATGTCATCAGTGGCTTGGCATGTCTGCTCTTCGTAATACTAGGCCCTGCTTTTAGCTCACTAGTTGTTTTTGCTGGTACTCTTTTTGAACTGCGAGGTTTACATTAGACACGAGGCATTAGTGGACCTTGTTACAGCCTCGTTTTGTTCTTCAGTGTGACTGGGTCGCGGTTTCCATGGTGCTCGTGTCAATCTGCAAACCTACTCTGCGTTACCGCCTCTGTGGAAGAGGTCGTCTGAGGACACGTCTTCCACAGTTTCTGTTTTGACTGGCAGCTCTGCCATCCAATCACAGGCTTCCCAGCTCAGGCTCAGGGAATAAAGGCCTCCCTCCGGTGCCTTAGTGAATGCTTCAGGTTATGTGTGCAAGAGGCTCATGTAACAGCGGCTGAACACAAGCCGTTTAGCAGCGTCGTCCCAATCCTGACTCTCCAACATGTGTCGTTGTTTGATCAGAAACTGCGTGCAACATACAAACACAATCACTGGTACAACATGGTAAAGGAATTTATGTGTACAGTCTTCCATAGACATTAAATCTGCAAAGCTTACTGTAAGTACGTGTGTGACCTACATTGCTAATAGGCATTTAGGTTGGAGAACGCAGCCCGAGGAGGGGTCTCTCGAATGCAGTCTACAGTCAGATACACTTACTATGAAGTGATGCAGCATTTTATACTTTAAAATACCCACACAATATTCTGAGGGCTACAGCTAAGCATTATTCTTTTTTTAAATTCTGCCAGTTGTTTTTTTCAATTAATTATTTCAGATATTAGTAGAAAATGCACCAACACTTTCCCATGTGCTAAAGTGATATCTCTTACAGTTGTTTTTTTGTTTGTTTTTTCCCCCCACCTGTCTGGATACATTCAGTTTCAAATGAGGTTAATGAGAGAAAAGCAGTAAATCCAATTTTTGCATGATAAATAACTCCAATAATTTGTGACCGAAGCTGCTGTTGGTGGTTTCCTAATCAAGTCACTAATCATTATATATAATGACAATGTAAATCATACAATATACAGTGTCCCTAAAGCCTATAAATACAGTAGCATGGTTCACTACACTTCGTGCTCCATGTCTCAGTTCCCATGGCCCAGGCTGACCTCACTGTCAACTGTAAATCTCACCCTAAAATTATGAAACTTATTAACAGATTTAGAGGAATATATTGTTATTTTTTTAAGTCTAATGTAAAATAAAATTAGTGCTTACAATCGTAGAACTTCCGTGTTGTTCATATATAATTTAGATTCACAAGAGAATCATGATAATAATAAAATATCAATTTTTTTTTACAACAAAAACTCTTTTTGTTTTGTGACAATATGATATACAGAAAAGATCTACATCTGATCCTCTTGCTCTGTCCATAAAAACATCAATAAATTATTTTCAAAGCTTTGATGAGAAAGGAAGTACAGAGAGCTGTGGTGTGGTTCTGCTGTAGAACTATTATCTAAAAGCTGTTAGCATTTTCCTGCCCTTCATCATCAATGTGATCTGATAAAACCATTGCCTCTACCTCTGGCTGCTTTTGTACTTTTCTCACTTCCAAAAATCACAGTGGCCTAAATGGCGACTTGTGGATAAAACATGGGCAAGAGATGGAAAAAAAGGGGGTAAGAGAAGAAGAGACATTAGAAAACAAAGTTACAGCTTCTATTTACATTCTGTATTAACTTCTGCAGCCTCTTTTTATAATGAACCAGACAGGCAAACTTAATTGTGTAGAGCCCCATCCAACACAGCTGTTTGTGTGTTGTCCAAAGAAGCTGGAGAAGCGGTGCTTTCGCTAGGCAGTGATTTGCATACTGCTGGCCCAGTGGTAACAACAATTACATCTTAGAGCCCTGTTTTCTGGTTGTTTGGTGTGTCTATTTTTTTGTCTATATAATTTTAAGTTACATAAATACCAATGAATGATGATCACAGAAGAGTGGATAAGTAAATGACATTAATCTGTGAGCACATCCTTTAGTTATATGCCATCTCATGTGCAGCTTGTCACGAAGAACTTTGCTGCTAAATGTCATTGAGAAAGCCACAGTAGTGTTATTGATGTGGGTCAGCTACTGTATTTGCGTGGCTATACACACACACACACACACGCACACACACAGGAGTATTTGTGTCTAGTTGCTATCCAAATATGTCAGGTTACAGGCTGTATTTTAGTAAAGACCTTAAGTCGGTCTGTCTTTTGTTTGGAAAGCAGAGAACTGCCCAAGTGGCCAGAGGATTGCAGGGCAGATTATTCTTGTTAAAGTGGGGTCCCCTTAGGAAAGAGCATTTCCTTTTCATGAGAATGTCCTCATAACTGATGCACGCTGGACCTGTCAGACTACAGAGACAGCTCTGCAGGTTGTTGCCAGATTGTGAGATCATTAGCTAAAAGTAAACGTAAATGGACTCCATTAAAGAACTCTGAGGGTTTCTGTGTAATGGCCAGTGCTGACAGAGTGTACATTGTAGCAACAAGATGTGAAATTTAATACAGTATCTGAGGAGTATTTATCTTTTTCACAGCGTATTGTACAAACAAGAATCGGCGTTATTGAATGTTTTACAATAAAAAAACCAGTGATGCATATTTTGTTGATGCACATGGAAATATGAGTCAAATTCAGTTCGTAAAATAAACCCATTTGTCAGAGATGAAAGGTGATTTTTCAGAAGACATTTTCCAAGGTAAGACTGAAAAAGTAATACTTATCTGTAAGCCTGCCACGTGCTGAGTTGATAAGCAAATGCACATATTCAGAGGTAAACACGCTGCGTGAGTGTGTATGAGTGCAGGCGCACACACACACACACACACACACACACTGCATAAATAAACACATTCTCTCCTTTTGGATATACAGATGCACACACATCCACCATCGGGCTACAACTTTGGCTGTCTCATAAAGTGTATTTCCCCCTAAAAATTATTTACAAGATCCCTGAGAATAAGCAAAAACAGTGGCAGGAAGGCTCCAGAGTTTTTTGAGAATTGCCATTTGGTCTGGCGGATCCATGCGCGGGTGCACGTGTGTCTATATGCATGTGCATGTGTGTGTGTGTGTGTGTGCATAAGGGGGGTGGGAAAGGGGATGGCTGCGTTGTGTTTCCTGTGTCGCAGTTTACTGTTTTTTAGAGCAAGAAAAATGGGCTTATGTAACGGTCATGTGATTTAGCCAGAAATAGTGGTGGGGCTACAGCTGCTGCCTCTCCTCCTGCAGCTCGGTTCCTTGGCTTTTGGCAGCAGCCAGACAGACACACTGCGCACTAGTCCTGCAAGCTCAGAAAACAACTTCTGCTCAGTCCTACACACAAATACAAATACTGTACTGTAGATGCAACAAAGGCAATGCAGAGAATGTACTTCTTGGAGGAAACTGCATGTAAACAACACACGAGCTCTCATACTAAAAACATTGCCGTCGATGCCAGAAATCTGAAGAAACAAACAATAGGAGACAGGAACAGGAAAATACAGATTAATATGCACCGATTTGCAAATATCCGCATGTACACAGCCATATACACATTTGTAAGACGTACACACAATTTTAACTTAAGCCCTACGGCAGCTTAGCCGTATACTGGGGTCACTGGGGTCACAACGCCACACTGTACCACTCCATCTGGGTTGCATTGTGATTTCCATGTGTGTGTATTTCTCTGTAGAAGATACAACATTTGCAGTTTTTTTTTTTTTTTTTTTAAATTGCCAAGTGGAGCAGCTTTGGCTGTATGTGTGTGTGTGTGTGCGTGTGCATGCATGTGTGTATATGAGAGTGAATGACTGTATGTGTGCATGAGCTTGAGCCTGTCTGTGTGTGGGCGTATGGCGCTCTGAGGCTGGCGGACGTGTGGAAAAGGAGGGATGGAGACGCAGGCGTAGAGATGGAGAAGAGTGGAGGAGGAGAGGAGCTGTACAGTGAAGAGCTAGTGAAGCGGAAGGAAGCTCTCTGAAATGGGAGATCATTGGGTTTAGCTGAGGGCTAGGCAGGAGGCAGGAGGGATTCTCGCCATGTTAGCATCACTGTCAGGAATAGTCTAGCTGCAGCCAGTGTCCTGGTTCCAGCTAATTCTAATACCCTAATGCTATTCACTGTATAATATACCATTAGTCATACGTTGTCAAAGGTGAGAATGGAATAATCACAATTTCCATCATTCCTGTAGTGATAATCAAAAAATGAAGAGCTCTGATCTCTGACATGTCACAGTTTCCTTTATTGACTGACATTACAAAGCAAAGATTTAACATTTACTTCCTTTCATGTATTCAGTTGTTTACTATGTTCAGAGCTCTGGTTGATACCACATCAGTAAGAGGCTTTTGTCTCCATCTTCTTTCTTTTTTTAATTTAAATATCTGTTTTCTACATAATTGTGAAAACATCACTGTTGTTCTGTGCACCATTGTACTGACACTGTATCTTGTCTTCCTTTAGGTCAGCACAACTACCTGTGTGCCGGGAGAAATGACTGTATCATTGACAAAATCCGTAGGAAAAACTGTCCAGCATGTCGTGTACGGAAGTGTCTCCAGGCTGGGATGAACCTCGGAGGTGAGGAGTCACACCCTCATTACAGATTCGCTCTCAGTCACGTGTCTCAGATGTGACATTTGAGTTTGGCTCACTCTGCTCAAAAGGAATGATGGATATGAAAAAGTAGGTCTGGCTGTAGTCACAGGAGGCCTGGGGATGCTGAGTCACAGGGTGTTTGTGTGTATATAGTATATCTGAGTATGATAATATGCATAATGCATCTACAGTAGGTGTAGATCTACAGTACTATATACGATGCCTGCAGACAAGTCACAGTATTGTGTGGTGAAAAAAACAAAACACTGTAGTTGAGAGGGATGTGGTGCATTCAGGTGGATTTTTTTTATTCAAACTGTATTCATTTATCACCACTGATCAGATCAGGGTCACAGTGGCATACACAAAGCTAAAAGCACATTTGATAGGTTTTCAGTCCATTAGCATGAATGAAATTACAAATGATTTTCACTTCCATGTTCCCAAAGGAAAGTAAATTTAACCATGAACTTAAATGCATAGAAAAATTATACTTCTCCTGAATTCTGCTAAAACATTTTATAATTTTAAAATAGTGTAAAAGCATACTTAATATTGTAAAAGCTCATGAAAATTTCAGTACTTCGGTCAGATTCTTTGGCCTCATCTAAAATACTGCATGTAGGACAGAGGTTAATGAGTCACTCTCTCATTTGGGAATGCACTGCTGTCATGTCAAATCAAGTTTATTTGTATATCTTAGTATTACATTAAAAAAAAAATCTAAATTGGTTTGGTACAGGAAGGGTTGCAACTAAACCCACACTCTCAGTGTACATGATGGTGTGCCATGTAAATGGCAGTGATGATGAAATTTGTGTCCTATCAATGCTTTTTAAATGAAATGACAATGATGATAATGTTTATTCAACATGAGGATAATTAAGTAAACAAAAAAACAAAATGTTTTGGACCTTGTTAGAGCCCGATATGTAACAATGACACAAAATGTAACAACATCCTGAATTCTTATTAAAAAAGTAATAAAACCCAAAATGTAATAGCTGGTTGATAATGTAACAAAAGTGCTGAACCTGAAATGTAAACAAAAAAAATGTAATAAAACCTAAAATGTAAGAAGTTTTTAAATTGCTACATTTGTACATTTTGGGCTCAGCATCTTCTATTGACCAGTTATTACATTTCAAATTTTATTACAATTTTTTTATAACCATTCAGGTCAATTGTTACATATCAGGCTCTAACAACTAAAGTAATAATTAAAGGTCCAGTTGTGAAAGTAGTACTGTTATCATGTTATCATGTATCACAGGGATTTCTAAGACCAACAGACCTCTTGTTTTGAATTAGTATCAGTAACAATCATATTTATGTTACAAGTATAGGAACTTAAGATGAACTGCTCAGAATCAGGGCCCAATCACTGTAGTGAGCGCTAAGGTAAGGATAATATTTTGCCTCCATTTGATTCAAGGCCTGTGCCCTTAACTGATACATCCAACACATGGGGGAAAGGTTTAACCTGGAAACAGTCCAAACAAGTGGCAGTACAACAAAAACTAAACAAATGGGCTTTGACTGGGGAAAATCCATTTGAGAAGAAGAAATTTTAGATCAATTTTCTGTTCTGTGAATTTGTGATGCTTCCTTTTTCATGGACAATTTGACTTGCTTGTATATATTTTAGACAGGAGAAGTGAAATGAAATGGGTGCATTATTGAGTTGCAACATGGAGAATTAACAGAGTCCAATTTGTTTTGCTTTGACACCATCACTCAAATTTACACACTGTCTGTGCACAGAGGAAATGGGGGAGTGCCAGTAATGAACTCCCCCATAGGGAGCCTCGCTGTGGATGCTGGGATAAAGGTGGCTATTCTGAAATGCTGTATGAGTGGAAGCAGCAGTGATATCTGAAGCCGTTTAGCAGTGCAAGAGAAAAGACACAACATTATCAGTTTAATTGGGCCACATGTTGTCACTCAGTTAGTCACGCAAAACACTGTCACCACCATCAAACCTCCTTCAAGCTCAGCACAGAAGAGACTGGAGAGTGACACCAAAAAAACTATGAGAACCAGATCAGAGAAACCAGTGTTTCACATCCACTATATGAGCTCCAGCCACTGTACTGGTGACTCTCTTCCAGCAGACCTCCAGCAACTGGTCACAAGACAATATTTTTAAACCCAAAAATCTACCACGTGTGAATGTACAGACACATCCTTTTAACAACAGATAATTATTACCTTAAGCATATTAAACACATGACTTGGAGTAAACATGTCTCCTCCTAGTGAAGTGCTGTGTGGTATCGAAAAGCAGCAGATGACCATGAGTCATGAATAAAAGCTTAAGGTTGCCAATGAGTGTGGCTGTATTTTTTTAGTAGCAGCAGTGTAACCCATCAAAAGGGGCCTCAGCTGTTTATATCTAATTATGCTATGAAGACCAGTAAAGAAAGCTGTTATATTCCCAAAGCTAAAGAATAAATATATTTCTGTAATGCTAGGTAAATATTAAATCTTTGGAGAAGGTTTTTTTTTCTTATGAAGTTTGCCTTGAAGCCAACATTAAGGGAGGAAAATGTTATGAGTTTGCTGTGGAAAGTAGAAGAGGCTTCTTTATATTCCCATTTCCAGTATAGTATCGTCTACAGGAGACCTTGTTCAACTCACTTCATGGTACAGCACACAGTTTTAATTACCTTGTTTCACTGAGACTATCAATGGGTATCAGCTTTTAACCTTTTAAAAAAAAGCAGAGTTGTTGATTAGGAACAACATAATCAGAGTTATGAGTGAAGTATGATACGCAATAAACCAGCAAAACCAGGGTAAAATATAGAAGTAAGAATTAAATTAATATTATATTAGGGGGAATTAATTAGGGCTGTCAAAATGAATGCATTAACATAGATTAATCCATCATCATGATTAATCTGATTAATCATTTTTAACGCAATTAATCCATCTGCAGCACAGAATGACTCTAAACGTCTCTGGCAACACATTTTGGGCAGTTTGTCGGCAGTGGAGTTGCCGTCACACATGCGCAAATAGGCTGTTAATCCTGTTAAAAACTGATAAAAATGGAAGATGCTAAACAGAACGTTAGACCTCTTGATAGGAAATTTGAGTAAAATCAAGACTGACACTCTGCAGGAAGAAGTTTTCTTTTCACCGAAGCACTTTCAGCTTAAAATACCACATTAACGAAAAGCATACATTAGTACAGGGGTGTCAAACTCGTGCCATGGAGGGCCGAGACACTGCAGGTTTTCTTTCCAGCCGGTCACTAAAGCAGGTGATTTTAATCATCAACACCTCCTTCAGTTTGAGGGAAGCAGCTCATCAGTGAGATCAGCTGCTGGAGAGATGGTTAGAAAGAAAACCTGCAGGGTCTCGGCCTCCATGGCACGAGTTTGACACCCCTGCCTTAAAGTGATGGGAAAAATGTCC